>ML259687.1:1190-49465 GCA_005239495.1 Nicotiana undulata | reverse complement strand
ACTCGTGAGAGGACGAAGAACACTTTTGTATAAAAATTTCTGAGTTTCAGGACGCGGGCCCGGAGGTCAGGTTTTGACCGGTTTCGGATTTTGAGTTAAATTTGATATTTTCAATTGGAATCTGTTCCTTAAACACATATTGATGATAAAAATCTGAACTTGGTAGATTTGGATCCTTCGGAGGTTGATTCGTGAGGCAAGCATGTCGTGGAATAGTTCCGAGCTAGTTTTGAGGTAAGTAATGTCTTTAAATCCTGTCCTGAGGGTATGAAACCCCGGACTATGCACCCTTTCACGGGTTTTAAAATATAAAGGTTGGAACTTTGGAGATATTTTCCGTAAATAGGCGACTATTGAGTTGCTAACCCCACTTTTAAGCCTATGCTTAATTATTATTATTTTATCTTGATATGATTTGGGTTGTAAGCCATGTTTGGGGCCTAGTGCCGATTTGTTTACCCCTTGGGGGATGTTTTTACTATTTTCCTCACTGCTATGTTATGATTTTTCACTCAGTCTTTTCTGTGAAATTGTTTTGACACTCAGAGTATTTTGATACTACTTCTTGAAAATGAAATACTGTTTTTGGGTCGAGAACCCGGTATATTTATGGCCTGAAGGGCAAATTGAGAGTGTCTGACTGAGTGAGGCTGCTGGCCTATATTGTGAGGATGATATGATATGAGTGAGGCTGCGGGCCTATATTGTGTGTGATTTATGCCATGATGTGGCTTATTATAGCGCTTGGGCTGTAGGAGACCCTCCGGAGTCTGTAACACACCCACAGTGAGCGCCGGTACATATTGAGTGATGCCTGATGGGCAAAGTGATTGAGTGATGCCTGATGGGCAGAGTGATTGAGAGGTTGCCTGATGGGCAGAGTGATTGTGAGGATTCCTGATGGGTAGAGTGATTGTGAGGTTGCCTGATGGGCAGAGTGATTGTGAGGTTTCCTGGTGGGCAGAGTGATTGTGAGGTTGCCTGATGGGCAGAGTGATGGTGAGGTTGCCTGATGGGCTAATACTGAAAGATATTGTGATGAGAAATGATTATGGCCCGAGGGGCAGTTTTATGAAGATTTTTACTGAGTTTTCAAATTATGAATTACTTCGTTTTCAAACTGGCCTTTACTGAGAACTCTACTGAGATATACTGATATTACACATGTTTTCAAAGGTTTTCTGGAAACTGATTTCGAACTTATTATTTGATGAATACTACATGGTGACTTGGTGTTTTATTGGTTTGTGGAATTGTGTATCTGTTCTGCGTGTTTATATTACTCAGACTGTGATTTATTTTCATTACTACTGAGTTGGCGTACTCATAAAGACTCCATGTGCCTCTGTGCACAGATCCAAGTACTAGCTCGCAGTAGTAGCTGACGCAGGTTAAATAGCAGCATTTCACGAGATTTCGAGGTAGCTGTCCAGCGTCCACAACTTCTCCATTTCCCTTCCTTATTTAGTTTTAGCATTTGATTCAGAGACATATATTATAGTTTTAGCAGAGTTTAGATTTATTTATTCTTAGATGCTCATGACTATTGACTCCAGTTCTTGGGAGGTTGTGTAGGCTAATATGGGAACGCTAAGACACTAAATTCATTATTTATGCTATGGATGCATGCTTGTTGTTAAATTGTGAACTGTTATAATTGAACAAAAGCGTAGTAATGTGATGTTGGCTAGCCTATTTCCATGATAGGCGCCATCACGTCCTGTTAGGACTTGGGTCGTGACACTTGCTTAGTTATTTTCTTATTTAGTTTTCTTACTGTCATTTGTCATATCTGAATTATTACTTGGTAGTATATGGAACCGGGTTATGTGTGGCTCCATATGTTTATTGTTGATGCTTGTCGGTGCGGCTGCTCGTATTGGTTGAGAAGAGGTTTCTAGACCTGAGATTTGCGCTATTGTATTGGGATGAGGAAGGTTTGGAAGAATAACACTACATTTTGTTTAGGATATGGACAATTGCCCTGGTCGGGCGAGTGAGTTTCTTGGCTTATTGATCAGATGAGTGGTTAAACGGTTATGCGTGTTTATTTTATCAACGGTAGGGTATGAAGGTTTTGAACGAGATTCTAATCGGTATGAGGTTTGCTATCGGCTCCGAATTTGTTTTGGGTAGTAATGATGGTCGGCAGTTCTTACTGTAAGTGTCGAAGTAATGGGGTATATCATGTGATTACATCTTGTGTTATGGTTGTGACTTGATATAGCTTGTTCAGACTTATATAGTATGTGGCTGTGGGATTCGGGTCTTGTAATGAATTCTGGATGATAGAGATTGAGTTATAACGTTTAAGGACCAATGTCGAAATAAGGATCTCTAGTTATGTTGTGTTGGAAGGCTTATGTGGATCAGGGTGATGTGGGATCACCCCCGGGTTTATGATTAGTACGTTTACACCGTGATTTGGTAGCTTTGGAAAGACTCCTGGCACGTTCGTGGACGAACGTGTGTTTAAGTGGTGGAGGATGTGACAACCCGATAGGTCATTTTGAGTATCTGCACTTCTCTCAGTATTTTGAGGGCTCGATGATCTCCGTGTTATGTTATGGGACTTGTTGGTATGTTTGGACGTGGTCTCGAGGGGCTCGAGTGAGTTTCAGATAGGTTTGGGTTGCGTTGCGCTCATTTTTCTTATGTTTCGACATCGTTTCTTCAAGCATAAATGATACCACATAAAGCAAACGAGCTCCGATTTCTGTTTTGAATGAAGCATCAGATCCGTATCATAATTACGGAGTCATAGAAAAAAGAATCGTCGAAATTGGACATCGTATGAGGAATTTATGGTCATTTTACTAAAAATTGGGTTGCCAGATTTTTCAGATTAATTACGAAATTTCCACTGAAGTCGTATTTAAAAATCTGCACTATTTGCAAATATTGAATCCAACATATCTCCTTCATTATAAGGTCAAATTGAGTGATTCAAAAGCCTAACTTGACTAAAATTTTACAAGAAATCCATTGGAGGCATAAAAGGTGAGTTTCGGGGTTGTCTGGCATGAGAAACGAGGCAGAATAGCTAGCAGAAAAATATATAAAATAAGGGTTTTTTCATTATCATATTTTGAGTTGGGGAGCTCGGATTTGGGCGATTTTGGAGGCGATTTTCACCATATGGATTGGGGTAAGTGTTCTCTACTCAGTTTTGGTTATATTTCATGAATCCGTCTTCGTTTTTGGGATTTGATTGATGATTTCAAAGTAAAATTTGGGGGGGGGGGGGGTTGCCTAAAGTTTCATAATATGAATTTTTGAGTTTTGAACATCGATTTGGAGTCAGAATTGAGTGAAACTAGTATGGTTGGACTCGTAATTGAATGAGTTGTCGGATTTTGTGAGTTTTATTGAGTTCCGAGGTGTGGGCCCGGGTGTAATTTTTGGCGGGATTTGGGATTTGATTTAGGATTTGATCTTTATCATTTGAAATTATTTACTTGGGCTTTATTTGATGTATTTGAGTTTCTTTTGGCTAGTTTTGAGACGTTCAGAGGTCACTATGCATGTGATGGTAGTTTTGTAGCATTGCTTGGCTTGCTCGGTATTGTAATTGACTTGTTCGAGGTAAGTATTTTGCCTAACTTTGTTGAGGGAATTTTTCCTCCTATTTGATATTGTTTGCTACATGAGGTAGTGATACATATATGAGGTGACGAGCATATATGTATGTGTCGGTTTTATCATGCTTGGGGGTAGATGAAGTTGTAATTGTGTTTTGTAGAATTATGTATTTTTCTTGCTCGCTTGATTTATAGATATCAAGAATGTAGTATAAAATGATAGAAACAAAGACCTATCCTAAGATAACTTGATCAAATTTGATAGGATTTTGGGAATACATTGATGTGTCTAGTTTGGTCATCTCTATGCGTAATCACTATTACTTTGCTATGGTGATATTTGAGGTGTTGGATTCTATACTTGTGTTACTGATAAAATGTGAAATTTGTGGAAGTACTTGAATATTACGGCCCTTGAGGGATTATTGAATCATTACTGGCTTAGAAATTCCGTGATTGAGAATATGTTGGGTTATTCGTTTGAACACTCTCCTTGATGTTATTATACTTCCTGCCTTGCTATTTTATTGATATTCATATGCTTGGTGAGGAAGAGTGTAAAGCACGAACGGTGATGCCGTGCCATTGTTTATATCATTATCATGTGAGGAAGAGTGTAAATCACGAAGGGTGATGTTGTGCCATTTCATATACATTGTCATGTGGGGAAAGAGTGTAAAGCATGAAGGGTGATGTCGTGCCATTTCATTTATATTGTTGTGCTTTTAATATTATGAGGTCATGGCACAATGAGGTTGTACCAATAAGGTGAGGATGAGGGACATGCATTATGATGTGATATTTGTTTTCCGTGTATACATTTCTGCCTTTACCTTGAGTTGTCATTGTCGCCATCATATATTTGGTGTGATATGTTGTTATTGTTCCGCACTTGACCTCTATCTCAAATGTTGTTGTGTTGTCCATGTCTTTTACTTGCTTAACGTGCATATGCCATGCCTATTTCCTACTATTATAATTATACTCATGTTGTATCTATTCTGTTATACCTTAGTGTAAGTATTCCACTATGCTTGTCCTTCATGTCCTTACTTGTTAACTTGTGAAAATCATGTTCTGTTACTGATGTTCTTCTGTACATTCTCGGTTATTATTACTGCTTGCATATTTTTCTTCCTTGTCATATCTATTGTCAGTATTATTATCATTTGGTTGGTACTGTTTTACACATATATGGTGAGGATGAGATAAATCCACGAAGGGTGTTGTCGTGTCGTTAGACTTGATGTCATGAGTACTTTATCACACTATGAAAGTATATGAGGTGATTGTTGTGGTTCATGGGATTTCGTTCTAAGGAAAAGGCCGGTTGAGATATTGGAAACTGTTAAATTGTGATTCTTTCTGATACGCTTTTATTTCTTGTTACAATCGGATAATGTACTTTATTCTATTATTCTGTCTTTTTAGTTCTATTGCTAGTTTATATTATAGTGTTTAGTAATGAGTATCTTTTAACTAAAAATCTCGTCACTACTTCGACGGGGTTAGTCAAGATACTTACGAGTACATGGGGTCGGTTGTACTGGTACTGCACTTCTGCACACTCTGTGCAGACTATTGGAGTGGAGCTGCTGAAGAAGTTGGAGGTTGACCCTGAAGATGTTCGTGTATTCTATATAGAAGCTTCCACTTGTCCTTGGTAGTGTTCGACATTATTAATCTGTTCATGTAGTTTTCAAACAGAACGTGTATTTATTCATACCAGCTTTGTATATTCTAAGTCTTAGAAGCTCATGAGTCGTACTACCAGATCTTGGGTAAATTTGTAAAAGTTATGATAAATCCTAATTTAATTTTCGATAAGTTTATTTGGGTGTTTCTTTTATTAATTAGCTTACCTAGAGGGTCAAGTTAGGTGCCATCATGACTTGAGATTTTTAGGTCATGACAATTAGGATATCGCACGATCGTGCTCACATCAGTCGAGGCCACTCCCCACTTATTGGTTTATGGCACTGATGTCGTAATACCTGTAGAAGTTAAGATCCCCTCTCTTCAGATCATTGTTGAAGCCGAGATCGAGGATGATGAATGGGTCAAAATCTTGTTGGAACGGTTGACTATGATTGATGAAAAGCATATGGTCGCAGTTTGCCACAGGCAGTTGTACCAACAAAGAATGGCCCGTGCCTACAACAAAAAAGTGCGACCTAAAATATTTGGGGTGGGGAAACTCGTTCTGAGACGTATTCCCCCGCATCATGAAGAAGCCAAAAGAAAATTAGCTCCATATTGGAAAGGTTGGTACATTATAAGAAGAGTGTTGACAAAAGTAGCGTTGTATTTGGGGGACATCAAAGGAAATGACCCCGAGAGAGCTGTCAATGTAGACACAGACAAGAGGTACTATGTTTGATCCTCTATATAGCATTAATGTTCTCCGGTTGGGATGAAGAAGGCTTTCTTTCTCACTGTCCAAATGCTATCAACCCTTTGCAAACCCTTTGAGTCGGTTCCCTTTCTTTGACTACCCTCTTTGGAACTTGGAAGTTGTTTCTAAAAAAGGAAGAAGAAGAAGAAGAAAAATGGAAAAAAATGAAAAAATGAAAAAGAAAATGATGAAAAGAAAAAAAACAAAATAATATCATAAACAAAGTTCCTTGAACCATGTGCGACTTGATTCCGAAAGAATACATAGATAGCCTCTCTCTGGGGTTCAGTCATACCGAAACAAAAATTCGAATTCCACCCCAAAAGTTGAAATTGGGGCAGATGTTATAATGTTTCGGCAATGGTTTCGCCGGAAAGGTTCCAAAGTTGTAATTCAATCCAAATCCTTTTTACCCAAATATTTTTCAAGTCCTTCCGATCAATTGGCAAAGATGTTAAAAATTGGAAGATACAGCCATTTGGATCTGATACAACCAAATGAGAGAAATAAAATGAGAGAGTCTTATCGGTGAAAACCCTCACGGGCACCGTAAGGCGATGGTAAGTAGAGAAATTCAAAATGAGAGTCTTGTTAGTGAAAACTCAAAAAGAGCACTATAAGGCGATGGTGAGAAGAGAAATGAGAGAGGTCAGTTGGTGAAAACCCGCAAAGGGCGCAATTGATCAGAAAAGAGAGTCCTTACAGTCATTGGCATCCACACAGTCCTGGGAAAGGTTTCTCGGTTTCAAGGCAAAAGTTGTGATGAATATTTGAGAGTCGGACATTTTACACAAATCAGGCGTCCAGTCCAAAAGGCATGTCACGTTCATTGAAGTCCGCATGTACTCCAGTTAAGTCCTTCTTTCCTTTCCCCGTAAGGGATACCTCTTGTCTAAAATTCATTGTCCATTCCATCGTTTGTTTTTATTTGAATCCCTTTCGGTCCAACTTTGTTCCGAAACTAAGACAAAGAAAGGATGGTAATAGTGATTTACAGGGTTCTCAGTTGATACAAGTTTATATGCAAAAAGGCACCTAGCCTCGGCAGGGGCGTCAAGTCAACCCCGATTGGCCATGGTGGCCGATGCTTTGAAATCAAAAACTCTCGAAAGAAGGAAATCAAATTGAAGTGCCTATAAGGGCAAAATAAAGTTTAAAAGGTTGAGTCCCACGTGACTAACTGCCTTGCCAAGGTTTGAAAAGCCAAGTATTTCCCAATGCTCTGAAGTTGAAAATTGGTAGAAAGAAGTCAAATGCCCACAAAGGCAAAATAAAGTTGAAAAGGATAAGTCCCACGCGACCAACCATCATGATAAAGTATTGGAAAGGCCAAGGGTTTCCCGGAGCAAGAAATGAAATCGGTCTTCAGGAAACAACTAGTTGCAGTTGAAATTATCAACAAAGAAGTCGGGCCGAGATCAAGTGACTGAAATAATCAAGGCCGCAAAACCAACCACTGTTTCAAACTGACAAATTATTCTTTGTTTGAACCACAGGAAACAGGTGCAATCCAAAGCAACCTTGCAAGAAACGGGCACAACCAAAACAAAGTCGCGTGGAGACTAAAATAGCTCAACAGCAACAACAACAACCCCAAAAAGGGAAGTTTTCTCCAAATTCTTTCCCGCATTTTACTCATTCTCTTAAATTAAAAAAAAAAGTTCCAAATCAAGGTAGTATAGGGTCTCCAATCCTTAGCTGCGCTTTTCAACTAAGGGTCCCCACTCCGTAGTTAGTGTTTATTTTAGACATAGGGTCTTCACTCCCGATGTTACATCTCGCATTTCTCGTACGTTAAAGTTTCGTCTTCAGTTAATTGACATAGACTCGGGGATGATATTACCTTGAGGTTATCATGTTTATATTATTTATAACAAGCAATAAGTAAGTGCCATAAAGGAAAGGGTACACGAATTAAAGAAAATGAATTTCGTTGAAGGTTGTCAATTTAGGATAAAATACGGTCCAAGCTATAATACCCGATACTTATGGACTAGTCCATACAAGGTACCATATGATCGTGATAGTATAATATATAAAGTATATTAAAAATAAGTAGAATTTTAAGTAATTTGAGATAATTCTTAATTATGTGGGTAATTGGTTAATTATCGGGTAGCGGGATAATACCTAATTAATTATTAATAATAGGATAAGATTAAAAACCTCTCCCCACCCCTATGTGGCAGCAAGACACCACCCAAACCAAATGACTCATTAGTCATGTTGGGTAGGTGGCAATTTAAGGTGTTAATTACAATACACCTCATGCTCATATTTTCAATACACAAAATACTACAAGCAGAAGTGGGGGACGTTATCTAATCTTACCAAGAACACTACAAGCAAATTAATTTCCAAGATATTCAATACCAAGAACACTATAAGTTATTCAATAATACACTTCATTTCCAAGATATTCAATACCAAGAACACTACAAACAAATTAATGTATTAGCTGCCAACATATTTCAATACTAAGAACACTTCAATTAGCATGTTAGCAGTTTGTCAATTCCTACAAATTTTCTACAGAAGTTCTTGCAAAAAAATAATTCCAACAAGAATTATTAGCACATTAGCAACGTGAGTTTTTGGATTCTAAGGGAGTACGGTGCAGTCTTTTCAAGAATATCATACGGGTTTTTCCCCTACTCCAGGTATGTTAAGGCTAAGCTCTTCCTTCATTTTGCATGATCTCGTAATTACACGAGTTCGATAATGAGGTATAAAAAAAATATTCATGTCCCGGAATTTACGTATATTTTTCCTACTCTTGTAAGTACAATAATCAATTGAGTATTTCCTTCTTCTAGTCAAGAGAGTATAGAGTCAATATATACAGTACTACAGTATTTTCATTACCATCGAGCTATAATCTATGAGCAGGCCCCTATTAGGAAACCTCTAATCAGATGGTAAGTTATATACTGATTCTATTGTGGTCGAGCGCCTATAAACGAGCCCAGTTGGACGAGATACAGAGCCTAGTATGGCCGAGCGCCTATGAATGAGCCTACTACGGTAGAGCAGTTATATACATATACCGAGCCTTATAAGGCTAAACAACTATTTTACTTACTACATTGAGAGAATAGAGTCAATATGAGCAGGTGAGCATATCTTCAGATTATCTTTGACCCCCAGTTGCTTTCAGTTATTATATTATCAGTTCAGTTTTAGCTTTCAGTATATTGCCTTACATACTCGGTACATTATTTCGTACTGACGTCCCTTTCTAGGGACGCTGCATTTTATGCGTGAAGGTTCAGACAAACAGACGGGTAGACCTCCTCAGTAGATGTTGCCCGAGTTCAACTTCATCGGTAAGCTCCCCATCTTTCGGATATGCCGGGTCTAGAAGTTTTTTGTATATATGTAGATAAGTTATGGGTAGGTCGGGGCCCTGTTCCGATCAGAGTACACCTATCAGTAGAGGCTTGTGGACATATCATGTCAGTTAGTGCAGTATGTTGGGCTTGTAGGCCCTGTACGTATATTTTGTTGGCTTGTCAGTTGTAGTAATTATGACGGCTCTGCCGTCCCAATGTTATGTTGACATTTAGTCAACATTAGTCTCTATTCAGTTCTATATTTTGCTTCGCAAATTGTCTTGCAATGTGGCCCCTGCCAAAGTATGACATTATATGTCCAGAATTCCTGAGTCGCAAGTTGATACGCAAGGATAGATGAGGCACTGGGTTCCAGTCTCGCCCCCAAGCTCGGGGCGTGACAAAAGTGGCATCAGAGCATATCTGTCTTAAGGAGTCTACCAACCGCGTCTAGTAGGGTCTTGTTTATAGATGTGTGGTGCACCACATTATATAAGCAGGGGACTATAGGGAATCTAGGAGTTGGTTACCCTTCTTTCAAATCTAAATCGTGTTATAGAACTGAGTTATAGGAAATTTGAGTTAAAATTACGTGTTGGCATTTGCATGCACAGATGACAGTAACTAGGAAGCCTACAGCTAGCTAGAGGAGAGAAACAGCAGTAGGTGAGGGGACTAGCAGCGTGCCCCTAGTAGATGGGGCCTAATTTGAGGCCCAAGGAGAGACCCCTACTCAGCCATTACCGGCTCCTCCGCCAAGTGAGGAGATTCCTAGGGAGACCGCCCATCCAGTTCCCCCTCCGCTTCCATCAGATCAGGACTTAAGTAGTGCGGTGCATTTGTTGAACAGTTGGTAGCTACCCAACAACATGCCAGGGCATCCGCTAGTGCTGGACCTTCTGAGGGATATGCGAGTTCAAGGGTCCGAGAGTTTATTGCTTTGAGTCCCCCAGAGTTCACGGGGACATATTAGAGGGAGGACCCACAGGATTTCATAGATCACCTTCACAGGATCTTTCGGGTAATGCATGTCATGGAGAAAGAGGTAGTTAAGCTAGCAGCTTTTCAACTCCGAGATATAGCCATCCTTTGGTACGAGGGATGGGAAAGGTCTAGGGGACGTGATGCACCTCCTGCTATTTTGGAGAATTTTTCAGATGCCTTTCTTGACCAGTACTTATCGCGAGAGATCTGACTGGCCCGAGTCGATCAATTTTTAGCCCTCAATTAGGGAAATATGAGTGTTCGAGAGTATAGTCTCCGTTTTGACTCATTGTCCAGATATGCATCATCCATAGTTGCTACTATGCGGGATAGAATCCACAAGTTTATAGCAAGGTTGGCCACACAAATGACCGAGGCATGTACCACTGCTGCATTATAGGATAGTATGTATCTCCCGGATTCAGGCATTTTCCCAGAATATAGAAAGGGGTAGGCGTCGGCAGCAAGGTACGGAGAGGACTGACTCAGCGCAGCGTAAGAGGATGAGATTTTCCAGGTCTCAAGAGTAGTGTCGTGGTAGTTACAGCCCCAGTACATTGAACGGCCACCTAGACCTCCTCCACCTCACCTACAGCGTTACAGGTATAACCGTTATACTCATTTAGGATCAGGGGAAAGCTCTTAGGCGTCAAGTTTGTAGCGGCAGTGAGGTTTGGGGCAGACATGTTCATTTTTGCCGCAGTATGCCATCTGCGTTAGAGGACACTTGGGCCAATGCCGAGCCGGTTCCGATGCTTGTTATACATGTGGAAATCCAGGTCATATAATGCAAGATTTCCCAAATAGAGATTTTAAGGGTATGGCGCAACCAGCGAATTCAGCAACATGATCAACTATGTACGTGCATCCTTCAGGGCGCGAGTCTTAGTCTTAGGCTGGTGGAGGTCGAGGCAGAGGTAGAGGTGTCAGTTCATGTGGTAACCAGAATCGTAGTTATGCGTTAGCGGGTCGACAGGACCAGGAATCCTCACCAAAAGTTATGACAAGTATGTTGTCCATTCGCTCTTACGATGCTTATGCCTTGATAGACCCAGGATCTACTTTATCATGTATTACCCCATTTGTCACGAGGAAGTTTGGTATAGTGCCTAAAATACTATCCTTTTGCTGTATCTACACCGGACGGAGAATCGATTATTGCTAGACGGGTTTACCAAGGTTGTACGGTATTAGTTTGTGGTCGTCAAACCTCAGTCGACCTAGTTGAGCTAGAGATGTTGGATTTTGATGCTATCATGGGCATGGATTGGTTGGCAGCTTGCTATGCCACAGTTGATTGTCGAGCAAAGATAGCTAAATTTCATTTTCCAGGTGAGCCAGTCCTTGAATGGGTAGGTAATACATCAACACCCAGAGGTAGGTTTATTTCCTATCTGAAGGCGAGGATAATGATCGCAAAAGGGTGAATTTATCATAGTTTATGAGTTAGAGTTGTAGATGCAGAGATACCTACACTTCAGTCTATTCCAGTTGTTAAAGAGTACGCAGATGTATTCCCAAATGAACTTCCAGGTATTCCTCCAGAACGAGAGATTGAGTTTGGCATCGATTTGCTTCCGGGTACTCAACCAATATCCATCCCTTCGTATAGAATTGCACCTGACAAATTGAAGGAGTTGAAGGAGCAGTTAAAAGATTTACTGGAGAAAGGTTTCATCAGACCCAGTACCTCACCTTGGGATGCACCGGTACTATTTGTACGGAAGGAAGACGGCTCGCTGGGGATGTGTATCGATTATAGGCAACTGAACAAGGTAACTATTAAGAATAAGTATCCACTCCCAAGGATAGACGACTTGTTTGATCAGTTGCAGGGAGCTAGATGCTTTCCAAAGATAGATTTTAGGTCGGGGTACCACCAGGTTAGTGTTCGGGAGAGAGATATTCCCAAGACAGCTTTCAAGACCCGATATGGCCACTTCGAGTTCCTTGTCATGTCCTTCGGGTTGACGAATGCACCTTCCATATTTATGGACTTGATGAACAGCCTATTCCATCCATATCAAGATCTGTACGTGATAGTCTTTATTTATGATATTCTAGTTTATTCACGTTCAGAGGATGAGCATGTGGACCACCTACGAGTGTTGATACCCAATTTTTCCTAAAAATAATTTTAAATTGCATATATACCTTTAAAATCAGGCATTAGCATCAAGTGATATTTTTCCACAATTTTTCTACATTTTTATTAATTTGTCCAATATTTTATTTCAAATAAATAATTACAAAATTGCATCACAAATGATTTGAAAAATATTTCTTGATTTAATTTATTATTTTATGGTCCTATTAAGTCCAAATTATTCCATAAATAGCCAAATTGGCACCTTTTGGCTATAATTGCAATAACTTTGCAATTATAGCTCATGCATATAATTTTGTACTATTTTTCTACCAGAAATTAGTCTTTTGTATTTGAAATACTGAAAAATCATTTTTTAAAACATTTCTATGCATGAAATTCAATTTTATAACTAGTGATTATTTTACAAATTATTTTAATTAATTTACTTTTGGGTATTTAACAAATTGCCCTATTTTATTTCAATTATAGCCTATTAACCAGCCCAAATGCCTAATTGAATTGGCCCAATGCNTTAAATAACCCAAAAAAACCCCCCCCCCCCCCAAACCCTTCACTCTCCTCTCACACTCCGATGTCACCCTTCCCCTTCTCTACCAAATTCTCTCTGCCCTAACCCTAATTTTGTTGCTTACCTGTCGTCGACTATGGTGAATCACCACCACCCTCCAGTCTTAACTGCTCTCCTACGCTAGTATTTTTGCTATTCTTGAGGTCCTCAAGGACCAGGGGCCGGTCCACTCACACCTTGGCATGTCCTCACCAGTCTCAGGCTGTCATGGCTCGATTTGAGTAAGATCGTCCTATTTGTGGATAAACCTATGGTTTCTAAGCTGATATATCTCATTTCTGCGTTATTTTCTCGAAACCCTAATCCCATCTCCTAAAATTCTTAGATCTGTAACAAGATCTGAGAAGGATCGAACTGTGTTTACTTGTTCTTATGAGAAACATTCTAGTTTTCAAAGTGTCTCTTCATTTTTCCTAACTAGGGTTTTTGAAATTCTTTTCTTCAAAATGATTTCTGATTTTTAAGTGTTTATTCTTTGATTCTTATGTGTTTAATCGATTTTGTTAAGTTTTCCCCTTAACCTTAACTAGTTATGTCGAAACCCCTAATATTTCAGCACTATATTTGGATTCTGAGTTCGTCCTTGTTTATTTCCTATATGCTTCTGATATGTGTTTGATTCTCATGAATAATGCTTCATTTAATTTGAATATGTTGTGATTTTACCCTAATATGTCCTATTAGGGTTTCAGATTTGATTCTTTCTGTTTATACCCGACTTGTATGCTTATTCATGGAAGTTTATGTTATTTCCCTTAAAATCAGTACTATTTCGATTCTCTGAATCCCTGATCACTGTGTTGATACTCATATGCTGATTTCTGGTTATTTTCCCTATTTTCACAACCTTAAATTATTTCTTACCTTATTTTGTGATTGGCCGTGTTATTTATTAATTCTTACTACTTATTTCCTTAATTGAGCCCTTTGTGTATTCACCCCTAATTACCTACCCTATACTTCAGTTGTTTGATGTCTTTACTTAATTAGCTACCTGCTCTTTACCGTTGGTAAATTACTCCCTTAATTAAGGGAAGACTTTACTGATTTTATTCTTAATTTATTCTGTGACTCTCCAAATACTGAACAATTGATTGTTTACCTTATTTACCTAGCTCTCATCTATTATATATACTCTCTTTTATTCTCACTACACACGAACACTAGCTCAGCAACTCTCTCTTACACTAAAAAGCTTTCTGCTCTCTCCTGTTACCTGCTAATTTATTGAACTAGCCGGCTGTAAGCCAAGGCTAGTTATTGCACTACACTGATCTATACTTTGTGTCTACTCTTCTTAACTGGTATGTTCTGACTTAATTCCAAGTTCAAAACACTATGTGTTCTCTTACTGCTTTAGTTTACTGATTACCAATCTATTCCTGATATTCTTGGTTGTTCAATATGTAACTAGCATGCTTATCTTTGTTTCACTTAGCATATATGAGTTCTATCCTAATTCAACTTATGATCAGCATGTCTATGAACCTTCCTATTACCTTTGTAGCATGTCTCAACCTGACTTTACTCCATGTACATATGTTTGGTTGTTTGTCTGTTTGTTTACCCAGTTTCTGATGTTAATCTGCTTTGCTAAGTTATTTACTACCCCTAAGTAATTATGACTCTATGTTCAACTCTGCTCAGTACAACTAGGTTCTCAATGTCTGTTCTGAAATCTATATATCTGTATTATAGCCATATGATTGACTCCTTGAAACTTTTGTGCTCTTGTTGATATATGTTCTATGTGTCCCTAATTCCCATATTCCCTGAGTGAAATCTGTGTTTGAATGGTGTTGTTTAGACTGTTTGTTGATTTCTCACAAGTTCACACTGTTTTTCAAAAACTGTTTTATTACCAATCAATTCCTATTTTTCCACAAAACTTCTTTACATAAATGAGTCCTTTGAAATATTGTTTTTCATATCAAAATCTTTTCAAAACTATGTCAAGCACTCTCACTCTCTTCTTAAGTCCCTAGGTTCTGCCCCTCCAGTGTGTGACTACCTTGGGATCCTTTTGAGATCCCTCTGAACTTTGGCACACTGGGGTTGTCCCTTCCACAGTGCACTTACTCAGTTCTTGTAATGAAATTCTAGGTGTGAGCACTGCCCAGGATCCTTGAGGTCCTTAGGGAACTCTTCTACACCTGGACATAAGATTGGCTATGAAACTTTTGGCATTGGAGGTTATGGAAGGCCTGGTATTCTCCGGATGTATTTGAGCCTACTTCGGGCTCCTTATAGTTTAACTTTCTTCTATTTCTTATGTAATTCATTTAGCCATTGGTTTGTAATAATTATTTGTAAACATATATATTTGGGCGGCTAGTGAAAATGGGAGGGTAGGCGTATAGTATTGTTTACGTTATTGGGTAGAAAGCATGCTTTAGGCTTTACATTCAGTATATTTGCATTAAAATGCATGACTTAAGATCAATGTGTTCATCCAAATCATGCCAAACATGCATTAGATATCCTGTTCTTAGGGCTTCACATTTACTGTTTCAACATATCACATTTCACTAGCCTATGTTTTAACATTGTATCAGTCTATCACTTAGAGATCCTTCTCCTAGGACAATAAATAACCTTGACATAAAATTGTCACTCTTGTGTGAATTTAGAAATTCATGTCTAAAGAATTTTGTCACTCTTGTGTGCATTTAGAAAATCATGTCTTAGGAATTCTGCTTGCATTCGTTTCAATTCGCCTAGTTTAACTAAGATTAAGCAACTGATCATGAAAGGTATAAAAATCGTCTCACATATAGATGTTGTTTCTGAATAAAACTGATATCAACCCCTTCATTCTCAGATTCGTATCACCTAGAACAACATGTTTGTAGGTTGAATAATTTCAACACTATTTAAAATAACTTGTAATTGTTATGCACAGTCCCACGCCTAGGAAAGCCTTAGGTAATTAATCTCTATAAACCTGGAAAACTGTTTTCATTGTGTTTACTGCTTAAAGACTCACAGGTTTAAAATTAGTAGGCAAACTGATTACGACCCTGCCGTTGAGTTTATGAAATAGCGTTTCATGTTTCTGTTTATTGGTGTTCACTTAGATATCCCGTCTTAGGATTCCTTTTCTAATAAAAACTGCCTTTGGCTGTGTTTGAGACGTGTTGTTTATCTGCATTACGTGTGGAGGTAAATCTGAGATTTTAACTGCTTCCTTCACTTATCTGCTAGTCCTATTTGTTCTTGCCTCTCGCCTAGAATTTTTTCTTTTTAAACCTTAGGGGGTTGTCTAGAACTGCCCATATCTAGAGGTCCTAAATTCCTCCAGGACCACAAGGAAGGGATGGGTAGCAACACGCCTAGAGCTCATTAAATCAAACTCGCTTAATAATCGCTAAGGGTGGGACAATGGGTAGATAAGGATATGATGACATGTGCGCTAATGCAACGTGTAGCCCCTCATTGAGAAGTGATTACTGGGCATTGTAGAGATGTGATCCTATAGGATAAACAACTTAGGACCTCCATACCCTTTACATATGTGTACTTAGACTGCTAATCTATCAAACCTTTATTTGTTTATATATATGTGCTTAGACTTCCTATTTGCTACTTGATTAATTCACAAAGTAAGTTTGGCCGGGACCCACAATTGTGGACTCCATGGGGTGCCTTAACACCTTCCCCTTGAAGTAATTTCAAGCCCTTACTCAATCTCTGGTTATTCAATCTGTGTTATAAATGACCCTTAGTAGGTGCCCTAACGCACCTTAATTCGTTAGGTGGCGACTCTTCAAATTCCTTACACCCCTTATCCCAAAAGGAAATGAGTTGTCCCAATAATGTCAAAAACCCTGACTGATCCGAAAGGAGAGGGAAAAAGAGGGGCGCGACATCTTGGCGACTCTGCTGGGGAATATAGGCTTTTACGATTTCAAACCACTTTGTGAATATGTGTTTTACTTTGTTAATACCTGCACCCTTTCCCTTTCCCCTTTATGTGTACTTAACTGTTTATTTTCCAAGTATTTATTTTTCCAAAACGAAACAGACATGTTTCCTTGTTTTCTTTTGTAACCGCTTTTAAATTATAACTACTGTATTTACTGCTTCGATAATGTGCAAATACATGAAAACATGTTGTTTATTGCTTATTTATTGCTGCATAATCATGCTCAACATCATATTCCACTCGTGCCTATACAAATCATATAGCAACGCTTGATGAGTGGTTGCGCTCTTCCTATTTATATCACCCCCTAAATTCGGAAAGGCTTATTTGCGGTAAAACCAGTCGATCAGCGGTGCAATCGATGGTTTCGTGCCTTCCCCCTCGAATTGTCCGCTCGAGGGTACCAGTCTAGACCCTCATAGAAAACCTTACTCTTGTTATATTATGCATGCATCATGGTCAAACCTAGCCGGGTTAATATGTCGTCCGCGCAATAACCCTTTAAGACAGCCTTATCCAAAAGCCCACCGGGGTTATCATAATCCCAACGGACGCAATCACGTTCTGTGCATTTATTTGGAGAACTAAATGCATGTATGCTAATCATAAGTGTATAAATAGTCGGGTCTGGCGGGGGTAAGGGCCTAACCATTTTCGTCTTGGAGAAAATGAGGCACGAGGTCCCCAGATTCGGTATGGTCATCAATATCCCTCCAATGCTCTTGAACTGGTGGGAAGACATTTCCTCCAGTGATAAGAAACACGTAAAGAAGTATCTGGGCAATTTACCATCTCTATTGGACATCCAGTCAAACAATATGCTGATTGAGGCTGCTACCTTGTTTTGGGATAGTGGAAGAGCTGTATTCCGCTTTGGAAATATTGAGATGACACCGTTGTTAGAAGAGATAGGGGGACTAGCTGGACTAGTTTGGTAAACCCCTGGGTTTTTGGTACCTGAGAACCGCACCGACAGAGGTTTTCTGAAAAATGATGGGGTTGAAGAAGAACGCTGAATTGGAGTGTCTGAAGCAATCCTACATACCTTCGAGTACTTATATGAAAGATACGGTCACAGCAAATCATATTGTACCTATCATGACGAGTTTTCCATCACATCTCTGGGCCATATTCATCGCAGGGTATTTGTATTCATTGTATGCTTTCTGGGATTGATAGTGTTTCCGACAAAAAAGGAAAGGGTTCATACCAGGTTAGCCATGGTAACCAAGGACTTGATGGAGGGGATCGATGGGCAAGCCTTCATCATTGTCCCTATGATCCTAGTTGATATTTACCGAGCCTTGGAGCGTTGTCAAAGAGGAGCTAAGCATTTTG
Organism: Nicotiana undulata; assembly: GCA_005239495.1. Taxonomy (NCBI): domain Eukaryota; kingdom Viridiplantae; phylum Streptophyta; class Magnoliopsida; order Solanales; family Solanaceae; genus Nicotiana; species Nicotiana undulata. The sequence continues at coordinate 31,232 of ML259687.1, read as the reverse complement.
AGGGTTGCAATCGGTTACTGCGGCTATGGCTCTTAGAACATCTTCAAAAGTGCCAATATCACCAAGAACTTCCGCGAAGGGCTTGGAATGACCACATTGCTTACCATCACCCCAAGCGAATGACCTATATTCCAGACGGATTTGCTTTTTCATAGACTGCCAAAGAGCGGGTGGAATTCTTTGATAACCTAACTAAGGAGCAGGTGCAATGGATGTTCGAGTGGTTCCCAACGGACGAATTTATCATCAGGTTCAGGGATGCACCACACCTAGTGTTGATCGGGTTAATGGGTATATATCATTATGTTCCTCTCCGAGTCATGAGGCAAGCAGGAAGAAAGCAAGTTGTGCTGAGGGTTGATAAGATGAGCCACTTCAGAGCGAATTTCCAAGATGACGACGTCCCCTACAAGTGCCAAGCCCAACACATGTGGCACTACAAAATCGTCATGGAGAAGAATACTATCGAACCAGGTAGGTACCATGCAGGATGTGCACCTTTCTACCCGGCGTGGTTGGAAGACGACTTGGATGGGATAGTGACGCCAGGAATCAGCCAAGGCAACAGAATCATAGACAAGAATGTTGAGGCTCAGGTCAAGTACAACCGGCTGCGCAAAAGGATCCACGATTCTGAGAACGAGCACTAAGAGATACATGAAACCAACAAAAGGTTGATTGAGGAGTGGAAAGAGATAGCTATCCGTTCCAACAAGAAGCTGGAATACTTGGAGCGAGGAATAGTGGAGATGGAAGGCAAAATCATCAAGAGGGTCAAGGACTGCCAGAAAGCCAACGGAAATGAAAGAGGACACCTGGCCAGTGCATACATGTTGTTGGGACTGCACGAGCTAGGGAACTTGTTCGATGGAATCAAGGATATCGAATCTGGGGAAGGTCCTTCTGGGACCAAATAGGCTAGATTTACCTTTTTGCTTTTATCAATGTAATAAAGTGCCATTAGTGACTTTATTTCATGTTTGTTATTTTAGTATCGTTTTTATTTCATGTCTGTTATTTTAGTATCATTTTGGGATTCATCTATTTACATTAATGAAATGAGGATTTTGGTATCTAAGTTCTCCAAATCAACTTGTCGCTAGGCCTATCTCGGGCACAATGAGGCTCCCAAATTAGGACACGCATTTACATTCTTGCAATATGTGTTTAAATACTGCAAATATTTTCTCATGATCCTCACTGACTTGGCTACCTTTTGCTTTTGTTTTTGTTTTCTTTTGATTATTCTCCTTCCCAAAGGTTGGTTCATGCATTCTGGCATCATCATCATACCACACAAGATCTAGGGGCCCTCCACCTTCTCCTCTTCCTAGTCCACCTAAAGGCAAAGGCAAAGGCACAGGCAAAATGGAAGATTTGAGTAATATCAGAAAGGAAAACACAATGCCAGCTGAACGAACAGAAGCTTCTGACAGTCAAGGTACTCAGGTCTAGAATAATGTCGTGTCGCAACTCGAGCAAAGGTTGTTGAAACTCCAAGGGGAGCTTGAACATGTCCGGAACTTGGAAAATTTGTCCTTCTCACTTAGTGTTCCGGATGTCAACCACCCAAACACTCAAAACCTCGCACCACCTCAGAATACCCCCAACAAGCAGAATCCTCCTACAACTCACCACTATACAACACCACCGTAAAATCAAACCGTCCCACCACAATACCAACAAAACGCTTGCCACACTCCGAGAAACACCCCACAAATCATCCTTGAACCACAAAATTCCACCAACGACCACCTCTATGCTCAGGCGCCAGGCCATCAGAACAACCCTATATACGTGGAGACTCTACCTCACTCCACCCAACTCATCTCTTATACACCTGAATCCAGTGAGAAGGATATTCTTATCAAGAACTTGGCCGAAGAACTCAAGAAACTGACTAACAGAGTTCAAGGCATTGAAGAAGGCAAGGGAATTGAAGGATTGAATTATGAAGACCTCTGTATACAGCCCGAAGTAGAACTACCGGAGGGTTACAAACCTCCCAAGTTCGAGATGTTCGACGGTACTGATGATCCCAGGGTCCATCTGAGGACCTATTGTGACAAATTGGTTGAAGTAGGAAGAGACGAGAAGATTCGGATGAAATTATTTATGAGGAGCCTCACAGGAGATGCTTTGTCTTGGTACACCAGCCATGACCCTAAGAAGTGGTCCAATTGGGTGAGCATGGCATCAGATTTCATGGACCGGTTCAGGTTTAACACGGAAAATGCACCAGACGTGTTTTATATCCAGAATCTCAAGAAGAAGCCCACTGAAACCTTTTGTGAGTATGCTACTCGTTGGAGGTCGGAAGCATCCAAGGTCAGGACTGCACTAGACGAAGAGCAAATGAACAAATTCTTCGTCATAGCACAGGACCCGCAATATTATGAGAGACTGATGGTGATTGAAAACCACAAATTCTTCGACATCATCAAGTAAGGTGAGAGAATTGAAGAAGGGATTAAGAGCGGAATGGTCACTAATTTTGAAGCACTACAAGCCACGAACAAGGCACTGCAATCTGGTGGCATATCCAAGAAGAAAGACGTAGGAGCGGTAATGGTCGCACATGGACCCAAATCGCCGCTGACATATCGAACCTATCTACTTACATACCAAGCAGCCCCGCCCACATATCATTCAGCACCTCCACCAACATATCAGCCATCCCCTCCACATACTTATCAACCCACATCTCCTAGGTATTCCTAACCAGCCACTGTTTATCATACATACAACTCCCAACCATCTCACTTCCAATCACCTCCAGCTCGCCAAAACTTCCCAAGACCTCGACCCAACTTTGACCGCAGGCCACCCAAGTAATACACCGACATTGCCGAGCCCATTGACCAGTTGTACGAAAGGTTGAAAGACGTTGGTTATGTTACCCCTATCCCTGTTGTGACCCCTAAAAGTCCATTTCAGTGGGTCAATCCAAACAAAACCTGTGCATACCATTCCGGCATGAAGGGACATACCATTGATGAATGCCGCTCGTTGAAGGATAAAATCCAGTCTCTAATTGATAATAAAATTATCCAAGCAAAGGAGGCTACTCCCAATGTCTGCAATAACCCGCTCCCAGACCACAGGGGTGGAGGCATCAATGTGATAGAAATAGATGAAGAATGGGATCCAGAAGGGTCGATCGGGTTGATCAAAGAAGGTGATGACCCCAAGAAGCCAGCGGTCACACTTAATCCCATCATAGTCCAGATTCAGCTGTCAGGAGATGTCGAGGTAGTTGCATCAGTCTCGTTTGAGTTTGAAGTAACACCACCTACAGACACGCCCGTGTCGTTTGAGGTTGAAATAATGCCACCTGCCACGGCGCATATCCCATTTGAAGTAAGGGTGTCCACACCAATTACAGATAGTGTCCACCACGATGCCGTTTGGCAATAAGGTTGTGCCCGGGGATTACGTAGTCGAAGCAAGAAGGAAAGGTAAGACCAAGATAGAAGAAGCTGGTGCTGCACAGAGGATGACCGGGACCGGCGGGGTCTATACGCCTGAACACTTGGGAGAGTCTAGCAAATAGGCTTCCAATAGACCGCCCGTCATTGAAACAGGTCTGGATGATCTCTGGAGAAAGGTGCAAGCCAAGGAATACTCAGTCATAGATCAACTGAACAAAACTCCAGCCCAGATATCCATCTTATCATTGCTGCAGAACTTGGAAGCGCACAGGAATGCTTTGATGAAAGTGTTGAAAGAAGCTTATGTGCCTAATAACATCACCAGTGGAGAAATGGCCAACATGGTAGGGCAGGTGCTGGAGAGTCACAAGATCACTTTCCACAAGGATGAACTACCTCCTGAAGGGTTAAGTCACAACAAGGCACTGCATATCACTGTGCAATGTGAGGATTATTTCATTACCAGGGTTCTAATCGATGGAGGATCCAGCCTCAACATTTTCCCATTGACAACACTCAAGAGATAGGGCAAGGGATTGTACAAGATACGAGAAGGGCCCACGAATGTAAAGGCTTTTGACGGATCTCAGAGGTCCACCATTGGAGAAATCAGTCTTTGTCTACAAATGGGGCCTACATGGTTTGAGGTTGAATTTCAGGTGCTAGATATATCTGCGTCCTACAACCTGTTATTGGGATGGCCACGGATACATGTCGTTGGTTCTGTGGCATCGACCTTGCATCGGGCAGTGAAATTTGAATGGAACCACCAGGAGGTAATCATTCACGGAGACGGGAGAAACCCTATCTACAACCGCCGAACTATCCCGGTGGTTGAAGGTAGGAGAAGGCTGGGTGGAGAAACCTATCACAACATCGAGCGAGTCAATGCAATAGACAAGGATAAGTGGTGGAGTAGAAAGATTGAAAGCATACTGAATTGGAGCGGATACGAGCCTGGCACGGGTCTCGGCAAGAATCTTTAGAGGATCTCCAAACCGATACAGCTAAAGCTCCACGACACTACCTTGGCTTGGGATATCAGTACACTTGGCAAGAATACAAAAATTGGACGCCACCATGGCGCGGTCCTTACTACCCCTTGGAGCAACCCATACCGCACTTGGAGAGGCATTTCCAGCAGACCAACATCATATGGGGATCGAAAGAAGAAGAAGCACTGGCAGCCTTGAAGAATCTATTCCTGGAAGATGGAGATATGGACTGTTGTGTTATTATCGAGGAGGAGGAGGAAGAAGTCCCTACCATCCAAGCCGTGAGCAAGGGATCATTCCTTAGGAACTGGATTGTCAGACCATCCAGGGTCCGACGAGTCCCGGGGTAGCAAGGCTGAACGAGCACTATCTATTTTATTTTCTAAAGAATTCCTTTTCGCATTTTTATTTTAAATAAAATCTCCAGTGTTCCAAAAACATTTGCTTAAGTTATTGAAAATCTCTTTATGTTTCAATGAATCAATATTTATTATTATCGTTTTTCTCTCATACTTTTATCTATACAGCATTACTATTTCCTGTCTTGATGAATTGATGACTGTGATACGCAATGAGACAACGCAACAAAAGGATAGTGATTCAGAAGAAGAAGATATCATAGCTGAGGAAATTGTCAGAGAGGTAGAGGACTTTGAGAATAATCCCAAATCCAATATGGACGAAACAGAAGTAATCAACTTGGAGATTCAGAGACTGTCAAAGAAACTCGCATCAGTGTCCACTTGTCGCCTTCAGAGAAAGAAGAGTACACACAATTCTTGAAAGAATATAAGGACATTTGCATGGTCATACGATGATATGACTGGACTAAGTACGTCCATTGTGGATCACAAATTGCCCACCAATCCAATGTGCCCGCCAGTGAAGCAGAAGCTCCGGAAATTCAAACCTGATATGTGTCTGAAAATCAAGGAGGAGGACCCTCAAAATTCCGAAGCAAGTTCAATCGATCGCAGCATGTGCAACCGTCAGAGACGTCAGTCTAGCTAACTGGGGAAGAATTTTGAGGAGGACCCTTAAAATTCCGTAGCATGAGAGGTTGCAATGTCTCGGGTCTTGTCACGGTCATCGGTTCATCTAAATTTCTCAAAATATATTTTTTGACTGCGTCTTTACAAAAACCATGCATTCTTGCTTGTAAAATAGCTCTGTTTAGCAAACGCTACCCCGATGATGTAAACAGGATCATCAGACCAAGCAGAACGAATCAAGCAAAGCCAGCGGGGACACGAATCAACCTCCCCCATCTACAGAACTCACAATTTTTCTTTGGATGCAGGAACAAAGAATAAACATGCTCAATACAATTGCAATTGCCGAATTTTCTATCAGCACAAAGAATAAGCATGCTTCGTAGTCACAATTCTCACAACAATCACTATGTCGAAATTTGCTACCAATTAAGAAATTCTGCTACTGTTTGTTATTTATTCTTCTGCATAAGGCTAAGCTTTGCCTTCATCTGCATCGGACTAAGCTTTGTCTCGCATCATGAGGTTAATCTCTACCTCCACTCTGCATAAGGCTAAGCTCTGCCTTCATCTTGCATGGGCCTAAGCTCTGTCCCGCATTTTGCATGAGGTTAATCTCTACCTCCACTCTGCATAAGGCTAAGCTCTGCCTTCATCTGCATGGGACTAAGATCTATCCCGCATTTTGCATGAGGTTAATCTCTACCTCCGCTCTGCATAAGGTTAATCTCTGCCTTCATCTTGCATAAGGCTAATCTGCCTTCATCTTGCATAAGGCTAATCTCTGCCTTCATTTGCATAAGGCTAATCTCTGCCTTCACTTGTATGAGGTTAAGCCCTGCCTCCACATCTGCATAAGGCTAAGCGTTGCCTTCACATCTGTATGAGGTTAAGATCTACCTCCGCACTTGCATGAGGCTAAGACCTGCATCTATATCTGCATAAGGCTAATCTATGTCTTCCTTTGCATGAGACTAAGCTCTGTCTCCGTACCTGCATGAGGCTAAGCTCTGCCTCCAATTTACATTTTTCACCGAGACTAAGCACTGTCTCTCAAGAATTATCTACTTTTCTCCTCTTTCGGGCTAAGCTCTGTCATCCAATTCGCAAGCCTAAGCCTTGTCTTGTCGACATCATATCATTGCATTTCATGGGCTGAAATATCGTCAGCCTGTCCAAAGGCGTCATTGTCTAAAGGCATAATCCTCATAGCCGGAAGACACCATGTCATGGCCTGAGGATCTCTCTCGAATTTGCATATCATTATTCAAAGGCATAATAGTTCGGAGGCACCATCTTCATGGACCGAGAACATCATTTCATGGACTGCGAATCTCTCACTATACAATTTATGGCCCAGGGCATCATGATCTAAGGACGTCATCCTTAGCCGTCCGAAGACAACTTTCATAGTCCAAAGGGAACCTGCATCATGTTTAAATTTATGCACAATATATGATTGTAGTATTCTTATTCGCAGGTAATCCAGCAAGCAACTTTTGTCCCAGCAAGAGCGATCCCGCTCCAGTTTCTTCAGTTATCTCAAAACCTGGCCTCTCACCATAACCATTATTTCACCAAGATATTGCGTCCGTTCTTGTGATGAATTCATCGGTATATTCCGCCGAAGAATCCAGAACTACACACGGGCTGATTCCTGTAAAACCAGGGATATGTAGGCATCTCAGAAGCTAGAGTGCGGCCTAAATCTCTCAAACGGTTTCGCTCGGTCAAAATTGGCCATCATATCTTTACCCGACAACTCTTTCATCATTTCTGGGTAAAGAGAGGCAGCTGTTGATACCCATTTTTTCCTAAAAATAATTTTAAATTGCATATATACCTTTAAAATTAGGCATTAGCATCAAGTGGTATTTTCCATAATTATTCTACTTTTTTTATTAATTTGTCCAGTATTTTATTTCAAATAAATAATTATAAAATTGCATCACAAATGATTTTAAAAACATTTCTTGATTTAATTTATTATTTTATGGTCCTATTAAGTCCAAATTATTCCATAAAGAACCAAATTGGCACCTTTTGACTATAATTGCAATAACTTGGCAATTATAGCCCATGCATATAATTTTGTACTATTTTTCTACCAGAAATTAGTCTTTTGTATTTTAAATATTGAATAGTCATTTTTTAAAATATTTCTATGCATGAAATTCAATTTTATAACTAGTGATTATTTTACAAATTATTTTAATTAATTTACTTTTGGGTATTTAACAAATGACCCTATTTTATTTCAATTATAGCCTATTAACTAGCTCAAATGCCTAATTGAATTGGCCCAATGCTTCAGGCCCAAACTTTTACCCCTACCCGACCCAATTCCGCTTGAATCTTGGTCGTTGATCATTTTTTATCAACGGCCCAGATTAAACCTTACCTTAATTAACCTAAGACTACCCCCCCCCCCAAACCCTTCACTCTCCTCTCACACTCCGTCGTCACCCTTCCCCTTCTCTCCCAAATTCTCTCTGCCCTAACCCTAATTCCGTTGCTTACCTGCCGTCGACTATGGTGAATCACCACCACCCTCAAGCCTTAACGGCTCTCGTACACCGGGACTTTTGCTATCCTTGAGGTCCTCAAGGGACCAGGGGCCGGTCCACTCACACTTTGGCCTGTCCTCACCAGTCTCAGGCCACCATGGCTCGATTTGAGTAAGATCGTCCTATTTGTGGCTAAGCCTATGGTTTCTAAGATATCTCTCATTTCTGGTTATTTTCTCGAAACCCTAATCTCATCTCCTAAACTTTTTACATCTATAACAGAACTGAGAAGGATCGAACTGTGTTTACTTGTTTTTATGAGAAACCTTCTGGTTTTCAAAGTGTCTCTTCATTTTTCCTAACTAGGGTTTTTGAAATTCTTTTCTTCAAAATGATTTCTGATTTTTAAGTGTTTATTCTCTGATTCTTATGTGTTTAATCGATTTTGTTAAGTTTTCCCCTTAACCCTAACTAGTTATGTTGAAACCCTAATTTTTCAGCACTATGTTTGGATTCTAAGTTCGTCCTAGTTTATTTGCTATGTGATTATGCTATGTGTTTGATTCTCATGAATAATGCTTCGTTTAATTTGAATATGTTGTGATTTTACCCTAATATGTCCTATTAGGGTTTCAGATTTGATTTTTTCTATTTATACCCGACTTGTATGCTTATTCATGGAAGTTTATGTTATTTCCCTTAAAATCAGTACTATTTCGATTCTCTAAATCCCTAATTCACTGTGTTGATACTCATATGCTGATTTTCGGTTATTTTCCCTATTTTCACAACCTTAAATTATTTCTTACCTTATTTTGTGATAGATCGTGTTATTTTTGTTAATTCTTACTACTTATTTCCTTAATTGATCCCTTTGTGTATTCACCCCTAATTACCTACTCTATACTTTAGTTGTTTGATATATTTCCTTAATTAGCTACTTGCTCTTTACCGTTGGTAAATTACTCCCTTAATTAAGGGAAGACTTTGTTGATTTTATTCTTAATTTATTATGTGACTCTCCAATTACTGAACAATTGATTGTTTACCTTATTTACCTAGCTCTCAACTATTATATATACTCTCTTATATTCTCACTACACATGACCACTAGTTCAGGAACTCTCTCTTACACTTAAAAGCTTTCTGCTCTCTCCTGTTACCTGCTAATTTATTGAACTAGCCAGTTGTAAGCCAAGGCTAGTTATTGCACTACACTGCTCTATACTTTGTGTCTACTCTTCTTAACCGGTATGTTCTGATTTAATTCCAAGTTCAAAACTCTATGTGTCTCTTACTATTTTAGTTTATTGATTACCAGTCTATTCCTGATATTCTTGGTTGTTCAATATGTAACTAGCATGCTTAAATCTTTGTTTCACTTATCATATATGAGTTCTATCCTAATTCAGCTAATGATCAGCATGTCTATGAACCTGCATATTACCTCTGTAGCATGTCGCAACCTGACTTTACTCCATGTATGTATGTTTGTTTGTTTGTCTGTTTGTTTACTCAGTTTTTGATGTTAATATGCTTTGCTAAGTTATTTACTACCCCTAAGTAATTATGACTCTATGTTCAACTCTGCTCAGTACAATTAGGTTCTCAACTGTCTGTTCTGAAATCCATATATATGTACTATAGTCGTATGATTGACTCCTTGAAACTTATGTGCTCTTGTTGTTATATGTTCTATGTGTCCCCAATTCCCATATTATTTGAGTGAAATCTGTGTTTGAATGGTGTTGTTTAGACTGTTTGCTGATTTCTCACAAGTTCACATTATTTTTCAAAAACTATTTTATTACCAATCAATTCCTATTTTTCCACAAAACTTCTTTACTTAAATGAGTCCTTTGCAATACTGTTTTTCAAATCAAAACCTTTTCAAAACTATGTCAAGCACTCTCACTCTCACTCTCCTCTTAAGTCCCTAGGTTCTTCCCCTCCAGTGTGTGACTGCCTTGGGATCCTTTTGAGATCCCTATGAACTCTGGCACACTGGGGCTGGCCCTTCCACATTGCACTTACTCAGTTCTTGTTATGAAAGTCTAGGTGTGAGCACTGCCCGGGATCCTTGAGGTCCTTAGGGAACTCTGACACGCCTGGACATGAGATTGGCCAACAAACTTTTGGCATTTGAGGTTATGGAAGGCCTGGTATTCTCCGGATGTATTTGGGCCTACTTCAGGCTCCCTATAATTTAACTTCCTTCTATTTCTTATGTAATTCATTCAGCCATTGGTCTGTAATAATTATATGTAAACAGATATTGGGGTGGCTAGTGAAAATTGGAGGGTAGCCGTATAGTATTGTTGACGTCATTGGGTAGAAAGCATGCTTTAGGCTTTACATTCAGTATATTTGCAATAGAATTCATGACTTAGGATCAATGTGTTCATCAAAATCATGCCAAACATGCATTAGATATCCTGTTCTTAGGGCTTCACATTTACTGTTTCAACATATCACATGTCACTAGCCTATCTTTTAACGTTGTATCAGTCTATCACTTAGAGATCCTGCTTTTAGGACAATAAATAACCTTGACATAAAAATGTCACTTGTGTGCATTTAGAAATTCATGTCTTAAGAATTCTGTCACTCTTGTGTGCATTTAGAAAATCATGTCTTAGGAATTCTGCTTGCATTCGTTTCAATACGCCTAGTTTAACTAAGATTAAGCAACTGATCATGAAAGGTATAAAAATCGTCTCATATATAGATGTTGTTTTTGAAAAAAACTGGTATCAACCCCTTCATTCTCATATTCGTATCACCTAGAATAGCATGTTTGTAGGTTGAATAATTTTAACACTGTTTAAAATAACTTGTAACTGTTATGCAGAGTCCCACGTCTAGGAAAGACTTAGGTAATTAATCTCTATAAAACTGGAAAACTGTTTTGATTGTGTTTACTGCTTAAACACTCACATGTTTAAAACTAGTAGGCAAACTGATTACGACCCTACCGTTGAGTTTATTAAACAGTGTTTCATGTTTCTGTTTATTGGTGTTCACTTAGATATCCTGTCTTAGGATCCCTTTTCTAGTAAAAACTGCCTTTGGCTGTGTTTGAGACGTGATGTTTATCTGCATTACGTGTGGAGGTAAATCTGAGCTTTTAACTGCTTTCTTAACTTATCTGCTAGTCCTATTTGTTCTTTCTTGTCACCTAGAAATTTTCCTTTTTAAACCTTAGGGGGTTGTCTAGAACTGCCCATATCTAGAGGTCCTAAATTCCTCCAGGATCACAAGGAAGGGACGGGTAACAGCACTCCTAGAGCTCGTTAAATCAAACTCGCTTAATAACTGCTAACGGGTGGGACAATGGATAGATAAGGATATGATGACATGTGCGCTAATGCAACGTGTAGCCCCTCATGGAGGAGTGATTACCGGGCATTGTACAGATGTGATCCTATAGGATAAACAACTTAGGACCTCCCTACCATTTACATATGTGTGCTTAGACTGCTAATCTATCAAACCTTTATTTGTTTATATATGTGTGCTTAGACTACCTATTTGCTACTTTATTAATTCACAAAGTAAGTTTGGTCGGGACCCACAGTTGTGGACTTCGAGGGGTGCCTAACACCTTCCCCTTGAAGTAATTTCAAGCCCTTACCCAATCTCTGGTTATTCAATTTGTGTTATAAATGACCCTTAGTAGGTGCCCTAACGCACCTTAATTTGTTAGGTGGCGACTCTTCAAATTCCTTACACCCCTTATCCCAAAAGGAAATGAGTTGTCCCAATAATGTCAAAAACCCTGACTGATCCGAAAGGAGAGGAAAAAGGGGGCGCGACAGCGAGCGATACTCCAAACCTTCCGTTATAGTAAATTATATGCTAAGTTTTCTAAATGTGAGTTATGGTTGAAGTGTGTAGCATTCTTGGGGCAGATGTATTCCCAGATGAACTTCCAAGTATTCCTCCAGAGCGAGAGATTGATTTTGGCATCTATTTGCTTCCGGGAACTCAATCAATATCCATCCCTCTGTATAGAATGGCACCTAACGAATTGAAGAAGTTGAAGGAGCAGTTAAAAGATTTTTTGGAGAAAGGTTTCATCAGACCCAGTACCTCACCTTGGGGTGCACCGGTACTATTTGTACGGAAGAAAGACGGCTCGTTGAGGATGTGTATCGATTATAGGCAACTGAACAACGTAAATATTAAGAATAAGTATCCAATTCCAAGGATAGACGACTTGTTTGATCAGTTTCAGGGAGGTAGATGCTTTCCAAAGATATATTTGAGGTCGGGGTACCACCAGGTTAGTGTTCGGGAGAGAGATATTCCCAAGACATCTTTCAGGACCCGATACGGCCACTTCGAGTTCCTTGTCAGGTCTTTCGGGTTGACGAATGCACCTGCCATATTTATGGACTTAATGAACAGCCTATTCCATCCATATTAAGATATGTTTGTGATAGTCTTTATTTATGATATTCTGGTTTATTCTTGTTCAGAGAATGAGCATGTGGACCACCTGCGAGCGGTACTCTAAACCCTCTGTGATAGTAAATTATGTGCTAAGTTTTCTAAATATGAGTTCTGGTTGAAGTGTGTAGAATTCTTGGGGCACGTTGTATCCGATTGAGGTATAAAGGTAGACACTCAGAAGATTTAGGCGGTGAAATCCTGGCCTAGACCTACCACTCCAATATCCGATGGCTCTATATGAGGCTTTGTATGGGCGTAAGTGCATATCTCCTATAGGGTGGTTTGATGTTGGAGAATCTGGGTTACATGGGCGAGACCTGATTCAGCAGGCCATAGAAAAAGTAAAACTCATCCGGGATCGACTGTTGACAGCTCAGAGTCGTCAGAAGTCATATTATGACGTGCGGCAATGAGATTTAGAGTTCGGGGTTAATGACTGGGTATTCTTAAATGTTTCACCTATGAAGGGTGTGATGAGGATTGGCAAGAAAGGAAAACTTAGCCCACGGTATATTATACCTTATAGGATCATTCGGAGAGTGGGCCAAATAGCTTATGAGTTGGAATTGCCCACAGAATTAGAGTTTGTCCATACGGCTTTTCGCGTATCCATGCTACGGAAGTGCATTGGCGATCCTACCCGAGTGGTGCCCATAGATGATGTACATATTATGGAGGACTTGTCATACGAGGAAATTCTTGTTGCCATCCTATACCAACAAATCCGCAAGCTTCAGAATAAGAAGGTAGCCTCCGTGAAGGTTTTATGGAGAAGCAAGAATGTGGAAGAGATGACGTGGGAAGCGTAGGAAGAAATGAAGTCTAAATAGCCCCACCTATTTCAAACTGAAGATATGGCTCGAGGTGGGATACCTCAGCACAGCTCTATTCAGGTCAGTAGCTCATCAGGTAAGCTCTCATTTTCTACTCTCGGAGTTTATAATTGACAGTGGTGTAAAGCTAAGTGCTGCTATTTATAGATAGTGGACATGTGTGGCATGTATAGTATGTTTTCTGGCTACATACAGGTTGGTTTTAGTCTAGTGTATGGAAGAGACTCTGTCAAAAAAATTCCCAAAGTATCTAAGACTGGACATTCGAGGACGAATATTTCTAAGGGGGGAAGGATGTTACATCTCGCGTTTCTCGTACGTTAAAGTTTCGTCTTCAGTTAATTTACATAGACTCATGGATGAGATTATCTTGAGGTTAGCATATTAATGTTATTTATAACAAGCAATAAGTAAGTGCCATAAAGGAAAGGGTACAAGAATTAAAGAAAATGAGTTTCGTTGAAAGTTGTCGATTTGGGATAAAATACGGTCCGAGCTATAATACCCGATACTTATGGACTACTACCATACAAGGTACCATATGACCATGATAGTATGATGTATAAAGTATATGAAAAATAAGTAGAATTTTGAGTAATTTGAGATAATTCTTAATTATGTGGGTAATTGGTTAATTATCGGGTGGTGGGATAATACCTAATTAATTATTAAGTATATGATAAGATTAAAAAGCCCTCTCCCACCCTATGTGGCAGCAAGCCACCACCCAAACCAAATAACTCGTTAGTCATGTTGGGTAGGTGGCAATTTAAGGTGTTAATCACAATACACCTCATGCTCACATTTTCAATACAAAAAATATTACAAGCAGAAGTGGGGGACATTAGTTAGTCTTACCAAGAACACTACAAGCAAATTAATTCCCAAGATATTCAATACCAAGAACACTACAAGTTATTCAATACTACACTTCATTTCCAAGATATTCAATACCAAGAACACTACAAGCTATTCAATACTACACTTCATTTCCAAGATATTCAATACCAAGAACACTACAAGCAAATTAATGTTTTAGATGTCAAAATATTTCAATACTAAGAACACTTCAATTAGAACGTTAGCAATTTGTCAATTCCTACAAATTTTCAACAAAAATTCTTGCAACCAAATAATTCCAACAAGAATTATTAGCACATTAGCAACATGAGATTTTGTGATTCTAAGGGAGTACGGTGCAACCTTTTCCAAGAATACCATACTGGTTTTTTCCCTACTCCGGTTATGTTAAGGCTAAGCTCTTCCTTCATTTTGCATGATCTCGTAATTCCACGATTTTAATAACGAGGTATAACGAAAAAATTCATGTACTGGAATTTATGTATATTTTTCATAGTCTTGTAAGTACAATATTTAATTGAGTATTTCCTTATTCCAGTCAAGAGAGCAGAGAGTCTCTATATACAATATTACAGTATTTTCATTACCATCGAGCTATAATCTATGAGCAGGCCCCTATTAGGCAACCTCTGATCAGATGTTAAGTTATATACCGAGCCTACTGTGGCCGAGCACCTATGAGCGAGCCCAGTTGGCTGAGATACAAAACCTAGTATGGTCGAGAGCCTATGAGCGAGCCTACTACTGAAGAGCAGTTATATACATATACCGAGTCTTATAAGGACGAACAGCTATTTTACTTACTACATTGAGATAATAGAGTCAGTATTAGCAGGTGAGCATATCTTCAGATTATCTTTGACCCCCAGTTGCTTTCAGTTATTATATTATCAGTTCAAACTCAACTTTCAGTATATTTCCTTACATACATGGTACATTATTTTGTATTGACGTCCCTTTTTGGGGGAGCTACATTTCATGCGTGCAGGTTCTGACAGACAGACGGGTAGACCTCCTCAGTAAGTGTTGCCCGAGTTAAGCTTCATCGGTAAGCTCCCCGTCCTTCGGAGTTGTCACGTCAAGAAGTTTTGTGTACATCTTGTGTATATATGTAGATAGGTTATAGGTAGGTCGGGGCCCTGTTCCGATCATATTACACCTATCAGTAGAGGCTTGTAGGCCCTGTACGTATATTTTGTTGGCTTGTCAGTTATAGTAATTATGACGGCCTTGTCGACCTAGTTTTATGTTGACATTAGTCAACGTTAGTCTCTATTCAGTTCTATATTTTGCTTCGCAAATTGTCTTGCAATTTGGCCTTTGGCCAAAGTATGATATTATATGTCCAGAATTCCTAAGTAGCAATTTGATATGCAAGGATAGATAAGGCACCAGGTGCCGGTCTCTCCCCTAGGCTTGGGGCGTGACAAACGTGGTATTAGAGTCGTTCTGTCCTAGGGAGTATACAAACAGTGTATAGTAGGGTCTTTGATGTTCTAAACGTCAATACCACATAAGAGGGGGGGTGATTTGTGTGGTGCCCAATTTTCACGTGCACTAGTTATAGTAGGACCAGGTTCTTCTATGTGTTCCAACTCCTACAGTTTGTAGAATAATAATTGCATAAATAAAAGAACACAACAATTTTACGTGGAAAACACTTGGCTCAAAAGGTGAAAAATCCACGACCTACTTCCCAGTAGGATTTTCCCAAACTCTTCACTAAGTCAATGAGCCAAACAACATTTACAAAATAAACTCTTTTGTAAACCTAAGGACTAACTCTAATCCCCTTGTGGTAAACTAGCCTCTAGCTATTTGCGACAAGTTTCAAGTTAACTCTAACTTGAATACTCAGTACCTATTATAATTGCTTCTAGATAAAGCTGAAAGATACAATTTGTAAACACCTACTACAAATAAACTAGACTAAAAGATAACAGATGGAACTGGTTCTTCTAGATGGTTTAAGTAGCTTCTGAGTCGCACAGGATTTCTCACACGAACTGCTTGCAAAATTGCTTTTGTAATTATGCTCTCAATGCTTGTTTTGCTTCTATGATTGTGTGCACCTATTCAGTAAGAACACTTGACAATATATAGGATCAGTAGGCAAGAAAATATGCTAGAGTTCTGATGCAACTCTTCCTTGGTGGAAGAGTTCTTGTTGATCTCAACTTCCTAGATCCTCTTCTATCTTGATTCTTTCCTTACTGAATAAGGATTCCATCTCCCTATCAATTTGCAACCTTTTCGATCAGGAGATATCTCTTCAGATCACTGATTGTGTTTATCTCATGTGTGTGATCTCCTCACGTGCCATTAACTCTGCATGCCTATGTCTCCAGTGATGGGCATGGTTCAACTCTGAGTTCATTTGTCAATCTTCAAAATCATTCAGCTTCTTGACCCAACAAATTTCCCCTTTTTGATGATGACAAACTCTATGCTTAGACATGTGATCATTTAAGCCAACATTGACACTTTTTATAGCATTAAGCATTTATCATAAAGAACCAGGTTCATTAGGTTATAAAGATCACAATTTTTAAAATAGCACATCTCCCCCCTTTTGGAATCATCGAAAAGTTGCAAAGTGTTAGAATTACTAGTTTTATCACAATTACTCATGGACACTGAGGCAACTGCAAGTGCAAACATAGATTAATCATCAAAAGTAAACCAAGAATGCAGGCTATTAAAGAAAGTGAGACAAAAGTAAGAGCGGAAACGGCAAAATTCATTGATTAGATCATAGATCAGTCACCAAACACACAAAGAAATAAAAATAGTAACAACCATGAGCAAAAAGAGCAACAAAAAATCCTGAACTGGGTCATAGATGGTTCAGGGACGACACTGGACACCTGAGGCTGGTAAAGGGTGGAGGTTGGGTTATTTGCTTGGAGAAGAGAAAGCATTTGTTGAAGAATTCATGCATTCTTCTCCTTTTCATTTGCCAGTTCAGCTTTGAGCGCATCTCGCTCAGCCTCAACCTCTGTAAGGCGGGTCTTCAATCTAAGGATTTCAGCATCCTTAACCCCACCTTCAGCTCCTTGGCATCAAAGGAGATATTAAACCATTTACCTGACTGGAGACCTTTCTGTCCTTGACCTCTGCATTGCCATGAATTCTACAATTTCACTCCTGGCTAGCCTTCCATCGAGTTGAAGGACCATGTCTTTCCATCCCTGCACATCCAGAGCGTCCACAAGGTAGATCATGCCTGATTCTTCAAGATCCCTTAACAACTTTCCTTTCAGTATTGTACGCTTCCCAAACTTTGTCAACTTGTCTGTCTCTCCACCAGACTCCTCTGCTTCTTCACCACTCCACTCATTTTCATCATCAAACTGAACCTTCTTTGATTTGGACCTAGTTTTCCTAGCAACAGTCGAGGGTGTAGCAGACACAGATGCTGACTTCTTGGAAGAAGTCTTGGCCTTCTTTGGTTTGGGTGTCTCAGTCTCAACTTCTGCCAGTTGTTCCTCTTGTGGACTAGGTCCATCTCCTCAACATCAACAGCCTCTGCAGGCTCAAACACTTTTGCCTTCCGCTTTGCAGCTTTCTTTCTCTTACTCTCCCTCAGAGCTTTCTGCAACTCCTCTTCACTCTGCCTAATTTCACTCCTTGTAGTGCGACCTCTAGGAATTGAAGTGTCAGCAAAGGAAGTGGCTTTTCTTTTCTTGCTTTCCACTGGAGGATCACCTTTCTTGGTCTTGGGGGTTCTCTTCTTTTTGGGTTTATATCTCTCCCCTAATTTTCTCATAAGTTCTGCCAAAGTTTCCTCAATGGATGAACCAGGTTCATCGGTTGCATGTTGTAGATTTTCCAGCCCTTCTGCAGCCTCTCTAGAATTGCTTCCCCCGAAATCGTTGGCACCTTCTTCAACAACCACTGGGGCTGGACCACAAATTGCCAGTGGAGTACCTACTTCCATTGTTCCCCTCACAGTATTACCTTCTCCCTCTCTCTCAATTTTCTTTCACAATGTTATTTTTACCTCCCCTTCTTCTCCTATCAGGAATCTTCACATCCACTATAGACCTAATTAAAACAAACCTATTTTCAAAAGTGACAGGCTCAGTCCCAATTGTAGATGTTACCTGTTCAGAGTCAGACGAACCAAATGTTTCCTCCTCATTGGCGGACTTGAAAGAGTCATTAGAGTTCTCAGATTCTTGGGCCTGGCTAGCTTGAAATTTTGCATTCAATTTTCGAGCAAGAGAGCCAGAGGCCACAGTTTTTCTGGCTAGCATTTTCACACGCCTTATCCTGGGTTCTGGAGGAGGGCTTGGTGGTACAACAGGAGCGATTGGAGGAGACGGAGTAAGGTTGTTTTGAGGGGTGGAAGAGTGTGATTGAGACTAGGTGGAAGAGTTTGATTGAGATGGGGTTGAACCACTATATTTAAGAGTGATACTATATTCAGGTGTAGTTGAGGAGGACATAGCAGGAGGTGGTGTGGAAGACATGGTTATGATTTTTGGTAAAGAGGAAGATTTCGATCAAGGTGTTTGAATATAAATTTGAACTAGTTTCGACGGTTATGCCTTTTGGAAGAAAAGAGAGTGAAGAATTAGAGAGGTGATGATGAGTTTTTAAAGGCTTGGTTAATAAATGTACAACATGTGTAATTTTTGGTCAAGTGGGAGTCTAATCGGCTCAGGAGTGTCAGGCGATAAGTGACAGTTATGACTCCCCTATAATCTAGGGTAATTTAATTTGATTGGACTCTTTGGAACGGGTTCAATTTTGGGATAAGTACTGAGATTGTGAAAAGAGCTTATTTTGGATAGAGTCCTGCTCATGAGTAACTATAATTATTTCTATATGTGTATAATGATGAGCACGTACCTTGTCAGTCAGATGAACCAGCAATGATGAACCATGTTCATCTTGTAAGAATCTCTTGATTTGGCCTCAATTTACAAAAATAGAAAAACATCATTAGTAACCAAGGAGTCATATTAACACATGGCAATAGAGTATGCTTTTTAAGGCATGAAACTGAGCAATGATTTTTCTGATTATTTACACATTTCAGAAATCCTAGCAATTTTTTTTTTTTTTTGAACTAGTTCAATTAGATGATCTTAATCATCCCTAATTCTAACATGTTTCTCTCAAAATGCTCTATACTTAGTGCTTTAGTAAAGATGTCAGCAATTTGTTTGTCAGTAGCACAGAATTCGATTGAGATCATTCCCTTCTCATAGTTGTCTCTTAGGAAATGGTGTCTAACATCTATGTGCTTTGTTCTTTTATGATGAACGGGGTTCTTTGTCATACTAATAGCACTAGTTTTATCACAGAAGATAGGAATGCATCCAACCTCTATACCAAAGTCCATAAGTTGTTGCTTAATCCATAGTAGCTGAGCACAACATGAGGCTACAGCCACGTACTCAGCCTCAGCAGTAGATAGAGCTACTGAATTATGTTTCTTAGTGGCCCAAGACACAAGACATGATCCCAAAAAGTGTGCCATACCTGAGGTGCTCTTTCTATCTACTAAGAAACCTGCATAGTCAGCATCAGCATAGCCCACAAGATCGAAATTACTACCTTTGGGGTACCAAAGACATAGGTCAGTGGTGCCTTTTAGATATCTCGGGATTCTCTTCACTGCAGTTAGATGGGACTCCTTGGGATTATCCTGAAATCTTGCACAAAGCCCTATGCAGAAAACAATGTCAGGTCTACTGGCAGTAAGGTATAATAAAGATCCAATCATCCCTCTATACAACTTTTGATCAACAGATGAACCAGGTTCATCTACATCTAGTTTTGTTGTTGTTGCAGTGGGAGTGTCTATTTCTTTTTAGTCTTCCATTTTGAATCTTTTGAGCAACTCTTTCACATATTTTTGTTGATGGATCATAGTTCCATTTGAACTTTGTTTAATTTGTAAACCTAAAAAGAAATTAAGCTCACCCATCATGCTCATTTCAAATTCACTCCCCATTAGTTTAGCAAATTCCTTACTTAGTTTTTCAAAAGTTGCCCCAAATATTATGTCATCTACATATATATGTACTACCAAGAGATCCTTACCTTTTTCTTTCAAGAACAAGGTGTTGTCAATTTTACCTCTTTTGTAGTCATATTCCAGCAGGAATTTAGATAGTCGTTCATACCATGCTCTTGGTGCTTGATTGAGTCCAACAAGACCTTGTCAAGTTTGTACACATGTTCTGGAGTCTCCTTGCTTTCAAATCCCGGAGGTTGCTTGACAAATAATTCTTCTTTTAGGTAGCCATTTAGAAAGGCACTCTTGACATCCATTTGATGGAGGGTGAATTCCATATACGGAGCAAATGCTATGAGAAGCCTGATTGCCTCCAGCCTTACCACAAGAGCAAAATTTTCATCATATTATATGCCCTCTTCTTGACTATATCCTTGGACCACCAATCTAGCCTTGTTTCTTGTAATTGTTCCATCTTCATCAAGTTTGTTTATGAAGACCCACTTTGTGCCAATCACTGATCTATCTAGAGGTCTGGGTACCAGATGCCAAACTTGACTTCTTTCAAATTGATTGAATTCCTCTTGCATGGCATTTACCCAGTCTGCATCTTGTAAGGCTTCAGTAACATTTTTGGGTTCGATCAAGGATAGAAAGGCATCAAAAGCACACAGATTTTTCAGAGAGGATCTGGTTTTGATTCCAGATGCTAGATCAGTTATGATGTTCTCAATGGGGTGAGAACTCTGGTATCTGTCTGGTTTTAAAACCAATTGTTCACAACTTGATGATCCTACAATGCCTTGTTGCTGTGGAACAGGATCAGGGACAGGTTCCAATGAGGTTTTTTGTTGAGTTTTAGGGTAGATGGACCTGTTCCTTCTTCCATAGTTGCTCAAGTTTGGTCGGAGTTTCTGACCAGCCCAATTTCCTCATCTTCCTGTTCCTGCCTCTTAGAAAGAATGTTAGTTTCATCAAAAACAACATGCATGCTTTCTTCTACACATATAGTTCTTTTGTTATATACCTTATAAGTCTTACTATGTGAGGAATATCCCAAAAATACTCCCTCATCACTTCTGGGATCAAACTTACCTAGGGAGTCCTTGCCATTGTTGTGCACAAAGCACTTACAGCCAAAATCCCTAAGATGTGATATATTGGGCTTTCTCCCTTTAAGTAACTCATAAGGAGTATTCTCTACAAGTGGTCTGGTCATGCACCTATTTATGATATAGCATGCAGTGTTTATTGCTTCTGCCCAGAAGCTATGAGGCAGTTTACTAGAAAGAAGCATGGTTCTAGCCATGTCTTCAAGAGTTATGTTCTTTCTTTCAACAATTCCATTTTGTTGTGGAGTTCTAGGGGCAGAAAAGGTATGATCTATGCCATGTTCATCACAAAATTCAGCAAACTTTGCATTTTCAATTCAGTGCCATGATCAGACCTTATTGATGCAAGCTGATTTCCTAATTGTTTATGAGTTATTCTAACAAAGGAAGTAAACATATCAAATGTTTCATCTTTATATGTTAGTAATAATGTCCAGGTAAATCTAGAGTAGTCATCAACAAGCACCATACATATTTATTACCATCCCTGCTCAATGTTCTCATAGGACCACGTAGATCTATATGAACCAGTTCCAACGTCCTGGTGGTACTTATCATTTTCTTGCTTTTGAAAGAAGACCTTACTTGCTTCCCCCTTGCACAAGCCTCACAAACTTTGTCTTCCTTGAACTTAATGTTAGGCAGACTTATCACTAGGTCCTTGGAGACTAGTTTGTTGAGCTGATTTAGACTTGCATGTCTAAGTCTTTTGTGCCAAAGGAGGGGATCACTGTCCAACACAGTCAAACAAATTAATTCATTTTCTGATAGTGTGGACAGGTCTATGATATATATATTATTCACTCTTTTTCCCTGCAAAACAATCTTGTAAGTGATAAGATTAATCACAAAATATTTTGTAGAAGTGAATGCAACTAGGTTACCTCTATCACACAGTTATGACACACTGATCAGGCTATATTTCAAGCCATCTATCAAGTACACGTTCTCAATGGAACGTGTGTCATCCTTACCTACCTTTTCAACCCCAATAATTTCACCTTTCTTCCCATTTCCAAAGGAGACATTTCCCCCTTTGAGGTTTTCAAGGGAAAGGAATTGTTCCTTGTTCCCTGTCATGTGTTTTGAGCAGCCACTATCCAAGTACCATATTTGACTTCTTCCTTTCACTTGAACCTACAAAAGAAAATCATGGGTTAGTCTTAGGGACCCAAACTAGTTCAGGTCCTTTTTCTATGAGAAAAAGGATGAATTAAGCTTTTTCTGGCCCAATTTGGCAGCCAATTTTTCTTTCGAAAAAACTTTCATTCTTTTGACTGGCCTGCTTTTTTGCATTGCATTCAATTTTGTAGTGACCAGTCTTACCACAGTGGGTGCATATTTTGTTCTTAGGAAGTGTGAGGTACTTACTTTTGGGATCCTATTTAGGCAGTTGACTCCCAAAGCCAAGTCCTCTTTTGTTGCTACTGTGATTTTCTTGAAGTCATGTTAAGGCATCAAAAGATTTATTCCATTTTCATGTTCGATCCAGTTCATGTTTGACCTTTCCAAGTTCCTCTTTTAGCACTCTTATCTGCTCATCTTTATTATACAACGTATCCTTTAGTTTGCCTATATTTTCTTCTAACATGAGTTGAGAGTTGTCAGATGTCTTCTTGGTAGTTCCTAGTTTCAGTTTTAAATTTTCAGATTTTAACTCTAGGACCTTAGTTTCCAGTGGATGAACCTGGTTCTTCAAGGCTGTGTTTTCATCTACAGATTCACTTACTCTAAGTTCCAGGTTCTTACACTTTGATTTTAACATTACACACTCCTTAGACAGCTGTTCTTTTTCTTTATTTATTTCTTCAGAATCTTCCATGAAGTCAAGTAACAATTCAGAGAGTTTTTCTTTAGATAGGAACTTAATATTATTTTTGAGATGAGATATACTTACCTCTGGTTCTTCACATGATTCCTCATCTAATTCACCAATTTACATAAGCGCTTGTTCATCTCCATCTTCATCTTCTGATTCTTCGTCTGAGTTTTCTCCCCAAGCAGTAACCATAGCTTTCGTTGTGTTTTTCTTAGGATGAACCGGTTCCTTCTTCCGGTTCCTTCGCTCAGATCTTTCCTTTTTCCATTCCACTTCCCACTGAGGACAGTTCTTGATGTGATGATCATTTTTTCCACATTTGTAGCATCCCTCGTTGGTGGGCTTTTCTGGAGCTTTTGCCTTGTTGTAGTTTCCACCTCTTGAGATGCCCTTTTTTCTAACGAGAAAGTTTCTGAATTCCTTGGTGATCATGGCCATCTCATCTTCTTCCAAATCTTCTCCCTCAGTGATTCTCAATGCCAGACTTCTTTCCTTCTTGGGAGCATCCATCTTCATTTCCACAAGGACTAACTCTTATCTTCTTGTGGCAAACTAGACTCTATGTATTTGCGACAAGCTTCAAGTTAACTCTAACTTGAATACTCAGTACCTATTACAATTGCTTCTAGATAAAGTTGAAAGATACAATTTGTAAACACCTACTACAAATAAACTAGACTAAAAGATAACATATGGAACTGGTTCTTCTAGCTGGTTCAAGTAGCTTCTGAGTCGCACAGGATTTCTCACACGAACTGCTTGCAAAATTGCTTTGGTAATTTTGCTCTCAATGCTTGTTTTGCTTCTATGCTTGTGCGCACATGTTCAGTAAGAACACTTGACAATATACAGGATCAGTAGGCAAGAAGATATGCTAGAGTTCTGATGCAACTCTTCCTTGGTGGAAGAGTTCTAGTTGATCTCAACTTCCTAGATCCTCTTCTATCTTGATTCTGTCCTTACTGAATAAGGATTCCATCTCCCTATCAATTTGCAACCTTTTTGATTAGGAGATATCTCTTCAGATCACTGATTGTGTTTATCTCCTGTGTGTGATCTCCTCACGTGCCATTAACTCTGCGTGTCTATGTCTCTAGTGATGGACCTGGTTCAACTTTGAGTTCATTTGTCAATCTTCAAAACCATTCAGCTTCCTGACCCAACAGTCTTGTTTATAGATGTGTGGTGCACCATATTATATAAGTAGGGAACTACAGGGCATCTAGGAGTTGGTTACCCTTCTTTCAAATCTAAATCGTGATGTAGAACTGAGTTATAGGAAATTTGAGTTAAACTTACGTGTTGGCGTTTGCATGCACAGATGACTGTAACTAGGAAGACTACAACTAGCTAGAGGAGAGAAACAGCAGTAGGTGGGGGACTAACAGGGTACCCCTAGTAGATGGGGCCCAATCTGAGGCCCGGGGAGAGACCCCTACTCAGCCATTACCGGCTCCTCCGCCACCTGGGGAGATTCCTAGGGATACCTCCCATCCAGTTCCTCCTCCGCTTCCATTAGATCAGGACTAAAGGAGTGTAGTGCATTTGTTGCACAGTTGGTAGCTACCCAATAACAGGCTAGGGCATCCGCTAGTGCTGGACCTTCTGAGGGATCTGGGAGTTCAAGGGTCCGAGAGTTTATTGCTTTGAGTCCTCCAGAGTTCACGGGGACAGATCACAGGGAGGACCCATAGGATTTCATAGATCAACTTCACAGGATCTTTCGGGTTATGTATGCCACGGAGAAAGAGGTAGTTGAGCTATCAGATTTTCGACTCCGAGATATAGCCATCATTTGGTACGATGGATGGGAAAGGTCCAAGGGACGTGATGCACCTCCTGCTATTTGGGAGAATTTTTCAGATGCCTTCCTTGACCAGTACTTATCGCAAGAGATCCGACAGTCCCGAGTCGATCAGGTTTTATCCCTCAAACATGGCAATATGAGTGTTCGAGAGTATAATCTCTGTTTTGACTCATTGGCCGGATATGCACCATCAATAGTTGCTACTATGCGGGATAGAATCCATAGGTTTATAGCAGGGTTGTCCACACAATTGACCGAGGCACGTACCACCACTGCATTACATGATAGTATGTATCTCCCAGATTCAGGCATTTTCCCAGAATATAGAAAGGGTAGGCGTCGGCAGCAGGGTACGGAGAAGACTGACTCAGGGCAGCGTAAGAGGATGAGATTTGCCAGGTCTCATGAGCAAACTCAGGGTAGTTGCAGGCCCCGGTACTTCGAACAGCTACCTAGACCTCTACCACTTTAGCTACAGGGATACATGTATGACCATTATACTCAGTCAAGATTAGGTGAAAGCTCTCAGGCGTCAAGTTTGCAGCGATAGCGAGGTTCGAGGCAGACATGGCCATTTCGGCCGCAGTATGCCCTCTGTGTTAGAGGACACTTGGGCCAATGCCGAGCCGATTCTGATTCTTGTTATACATGTGTACGTTCGGGGCATATAATGCGAGATTTCCTAAATAGAGATTCTAAGGGTATGGCGCAGCCAGCAAATTCAGCAACATGATCAACTATGTTTGTACATCCTTCAGGGCGCGGGTCTTAGTCTTCGGTTGGTGGAGGTCGAGGCATAGGTAGAGGTTTTATTTCAGGTGGTAGCCAGAATCGTAGTTATGCGTTAGCGGGTCGACAGGACCAGGAATCCTTACTAAACGTTGTGACAGGTATGTTGTCCATTTGCTCTTACGATGCTTATGCCTTGATAGAGCCAGGATCTACTTTATCATGTATTACCCCATTTGTCACGAGGAAGTTTGGTATAGTGCCTAAAATACTAAGTGATCCTTTTGCGGTATCTACACCGGTCGGAGAATCGACTATTGCTAGACGGGTTTACCGACGTTGTACGGTATCAGTTTGTGGTCGTCAGACCTTAGTCGACCTAGTTGAGCTAGAGATGTTGGATTTTGATGCTATCATGGGCATGGACTGGTTGGCAGCTTGCTATGCCACAGTTGATTGTAGAGCAAAGATAGCTAGATTTCATTTTCTAGGTGAGTCAGTCCTTGAAAGGGTAGGTAATACAGCAACACCCAGAGGTAGGTTTATTTCCTATATGAAGGTAAGGATAATGATTGCAAAAGGGTGCATTTATCATAGTGTACGAGTTAGAGATGTGGATGCAGAGATACCTACACTTCAGTCTATTCCAGTAGTAAAAGAGTACGCATATGTATTCCAGATGAACTTCCAGGTATTCCTCTAGAGCGAGAGATTGATTTTTGCATCGATTTGCTTCCGGGAACTCAACCAATATCCATCCCTCCGTATAGAATGGCACCTGCCGAATTGAAGAAGTTGAAGGAGGAGTTAAAAGATATATTGGAGAAAGGTTTCATCAGACCCAGTACCTCACCTTGGGGTGCATCGGTACTATTTGTACGTAAGAAAGACGGCTCGCTGAGGATATGTATCGATTATAGGCAACTGAACAACGTAACTATTAAGAATTAGTATCCAATTCCAAGGATAGACGACTTGTTTGATCAGTTGTAGGGAGCTAGATGTTTTCCAAAGATAGATTTGAGGTCGGGGTACCACCAGGTTAGTGTTCGGGAGAGAGATATTCCCAAGACAACTTTCAGGACCCGATATGGCCACTTTGAGTTCCTTGTCATGCCCTTCAGGTTGACGAATGCACCTGCCATATTTATGGACTTAATGAACAGCCTATTACATTCATATTAAGATCTGTTTGTGATAGTCTTTATTTATGATATTCTAGTTTATTCACGTTCAGCGGATGAG
Source organism: Nicotiana undulata (assembly GCA_005239495.1). Taxonomy (NCBI): domain Eukaryota; kingdom Viridiplantae; phylum Streptophyta; class Magnoliopsida; order Solanales; family Solanaceae; genus Nicotiana; species Nicotiana undulata. Next base: position 4,475 of record ML259687.1, on the reverse strand, counting down.
CATGTGGACCACCTGCGAGCAGTACTCCAAACCCTCCGTGATAGTAAATTATGTGCTAAGTTTTCTAAATGTGAGTTCTGGTTGAAGTGTGTAGCATTCTTGGGGCACGTTGTATCCGATGGAGGTATAAAAGTAGACACTTAGAAGATTGAGGCGGTGAAATCCTGGACTAGACCTACCACTACAGTATCTGATGGCTCTGTACGAGGCTTTGTATGAGCGTAAGTGCAGATCTCCTATAGGGTGGTTTGATGTTGGAGAATTTGGGTTACATGGGCGAGACCTGATTCAGCAGGCCATAGAAAAAGTAAAACTCATCCGGGAGCGACTGTTGATAGCTCATAGTCGTCAGAAGTCATATTCTGACGTGCGGCGACGAGATTTAGAGTCCGGGGTTAATGACTGGGTATTCTTAAAGATGTCACCTATGAAGGGTGTGATGAGGTTTGGCAAGAAAGTCAAACTTATCCCACGGTATATTGGGCCTTATAAGATCATTCGGAGACTGGCAAAGTAGCTTATGAGTTAGAATTGCACACAGAATTGCAGTATGTCCATCCAGTTTTTCACGTATCCATGCTACGGAAGTGCATTGACGATCCTACCTGGGTGGTTCCCACAGATGATGTACAAATTACAGAGGACTTGATGTTACACCCCATGTTTTCGTACGTGAGAGTACATCGTAAGTCAATTGATGTAAGCTTAGAAATAAGATTATATTTGATGGAATATAAAGTAAGTTAATCATGTTACATTGGAGGTTACAAATATTTAATATCATGAATAATGAGTACCAAGAGGGTTGGAAAGCTAAGAAGTTAAACCAATTGAAGAAAATAAGTTTCGTCGAAAGTCGACGAGTTTGGAATGTTATAACATGTACTTTAGGGTGAGACTATGGTTCATTACATGATAAGGAGGTTATGCTATGAGTTAATTTTTATCGTATGATAGTTGTGTTCTACATTTTGAAGTCAAGCAAGTTGTGGAACAAAAGTCGGCAAAGGTCTTCACAAGTTACACTCATAATGTGCTGAAAATTAGGTCAAATGTAAATGCAATTTTCTCCTGATATACTTGTAAATAGGGGATTATCTACCTACCAAATTGAATATCTATGAGTCTAGTTTCCAACTCATTAAACCGTTCATCGATACGACATAGGAGTAGAGAGATATTTGCAGTTTCGCGAGACTGCGCGGACATCATAAGTGACAAGTAGGTGGATCACTAGAGGTTTTTGAGCAATACATTTCATGTGTTATATGATGTCTTATTGGGACATATTATATACCAAATTTAAGTTCTTGGAATTAGTTTCCAACGCTCTTAACCGTTCGTTCATACGACATCAAAATAAAAAGATATAAGCGTCGGAAGATGGACCAATCCTAGGATGCCAAGCTAACACCTCTTTGACTTTTTCCAAAATAGATATATATGTGTCTTAGGTCGGCTTTCTCTTCATATTTTAGCATAAAACGACCAGAGAACACCCATAAACATAACCTCAAACTATATTCTAGGGTTTCAAAGAAGAATATCATCCCGGTCATGAAATCGAGAAGCAATAACATCAAAACGATCCCTACGACGTAAGTGTCATTATACCGCCTCTCCTTTTTCTTTGTAGTTAGAGTTTTGGAAGTTAATTTATACTTAAGAAACGTCTAATATCTGTATTTAAGTGCTTAAATATCAAGGAAGGTTGATAAATGTGTTTCCTAATAGTTAGAACTCACGGGACGGTGATCGGAAGCCGTGAGTTCGAGTTATTTGACTTGTAGCGGACTGTTTTGTGTTGCTGTTGGGCTGCGTGTTTTACTACTGTTTTGTGGAGTTTTGGAGGAGGAAGGGTGTGGAGAAACACCATATAGATGTAGGGTTGTGAGCTGGTCGTTCGTTGTAACATTTCCGGGTCGTTTGACACGACTACGGTGGTCGTCTTATGTGTGAAGTGATTAGGTTGTGTGTGGACTGTTTTGGGAGGCTCAATATGATTATTATTGATGTTGTTTGGGCTGTTAGGTGATTGTTTTGACTTGTGTGAAGTCATATAAATAGGGGAGGTGCTGTCCGTTTCATCGTAAAATAGGTTGTGGTCGATACATAATAGTTATGACGCTTAAACGATAACGATAGTGTCGTTTCTCTTATTGTAGATTAAGGAGTTATGACATTTGCGTATCTTGAGGTTGGGGAAGTATATACAAGGTATGGAGGCTATCCTTTTCCTTATTTTGCACGACTCCGATTGTACGTAATGCAATGAACGAGCTTCCAAAGATACTCTACTCTTAGAAGCTAGCAGTACTTACATTGTTTCCTTTCTTATGGAACAATTGATGTTGAGGTTGCTTCTCTTATTATTATGTTATCAATGTTGTTGGTATTTCCTGATTCTTATAAGATTCTTGACGAAGATTTAGTCCTAATAATGTGTACAGAGAATATCTACCTTACGTCACTCCGAAAAGTTCAGATTATGATTCCAATGAGTCTAGCATGCATTATATGTATCTATTTTACTCTGCCGAGCCGCGCTATAGTCGGCCGGGTATGGAACCTATTGTGCAACCACTGATCAGTTGGGTTTACCGAGTCCTATTTGAGGCCGGGTATGATATGATGATGATGATGCCCACAGACGAATGTTCTATGATGATGCCCCNGCTGCATGTCGTGCTACAGGTCCTGATAGACAGGTAGACACAGCTCCCCCACCATAATAGGCTTCCCAGTTCAGCGGTTATAGGCGAGATCCCTTCTCCGGACTTGCCGTGCTCTTGGTATGCATTTTTGTTATAGATGTTATGGGTATGTCGGGACCCTGTTCCGGCTATGCTGCATTACTTATGCTTCTTTAGAGGCTCATAGACAGGTGTCGACTCATGTATAGTTTGGTATGCCTNTTATATTGATCTCGTTATCCCTTATAGATAATAAGAAGGTTAGATAAAATGTACGTTGGTGCTCGGCAAGTATGGCCCGGGTGCTAGTCATGATCCTCCAGTTTGGGTCGTGACAAACTTGGTATCAGAGCAGGTCTGTCCTAGGGGTTGTCTATGAGCCGTGTCTAGTAGAGTCTTGTTTATGGGTGTGTTGTGCACCACACTTATAAGCAAGAGGCTACAGGGCATTTAGGACTGTTACTCTTTCTTCTTACTCTAGATCGTGTGGTAGAGCTCAATCGTAAGAACTCAATTTCCTCAATTCTATCTTATTTATAATACGACGATGCATACATGTAGAAAGATGGAGAGTAAGAGACTGCAATGTGGC
>ML259686.1:76742-164829 GCA_005239495.1 Nicotiana undulata | reverse complement strand
AGAGTATCTTTGGAAGCTCGTTCATTGCATTATGTACAATCAGAGTCGTGAAAAAGAAGGAAATGAATAGCCTCACATAACTTTTATATACTGTCCCAACCTCAAGCTACGCAAATGTCACAACTCCTTAATCTACAATAAGAGAAACGACACTATCGTTATCGTTTAAGCGTCATAACTATTATGTATCGACCACAACCTATTTTACGATGAAACGGACAACACCTCCCCTATTTATATGACTTTACACAAGTCAAAAAAATCACCTAACAGCCCAAACAACATCAATAATAATCATATTGAGCCTCCCAAAATAGTCCACACACAACCTAATCACTTCACACATAAGACGACCACCGTACTCGTGTCAAATGACCCGGAAATGTTACAACGAACGACCAGATCACAAACCTAGATCTATATGGTGTTTATCCAAAACCTTAATCCTCCCATACTCCACAAAAAAGTATTAAAACACGCATCCCAACAGCAACGCAAAACAGCCCGCTACAAGTCAAATAACTCGAACTCACGGCTTCCGATCACCGTCCCGTGAGTTCTAACTATTAGGAAACACATTTATCAACCTTCCTTGATATTTAAACACTTAAATACAGATATTAGACGTTTCTTAACTATGAAGTAACTTCCAAAACTCTAACTACAAAGAAAAAGAAGAGGCGGTATAATGACACTTACGTCGTAGGGATCATTTTGATGTTATTTCTTCTCGATTTCATGCCCGGGATGATATTCTTCTTTGAAACCCTAGTATATAGATTGAGGTTATGTTTATGAGTGTTCTCTGATCGTTTTATGCTTAATAATTAAGAGAAAGCCGACCTAATATTTATATATATCAAGTTTGAAAAAGTCAAAGAGGTTCTAGCTTGGCACCCTAGGATTGGTCCATCTTCCGACGCTTATATCTTTTTATCCTGATGTCGTATGAATGAAAGGTTAAGAGCGTTGGAAACTACATTCCAATTCCTGAAATTTGGTATATAATATGTCCCAATAAGACCACATATAATACATGAAATATATTTCTCAAAATTTCTAGTGATCCACCTACTTGTCACTTATGATGTCTGCGCAGTCTCGTAAAATTGCAAATATCTCTCTACTCCTATGTTGTATCAATGAACGGTTTAATGAGTTGGAAACTAGACTAATAGATCTTCAGTTTGGTAGGCAGATCATCCACTAATTCCAAGTATATCAGGATCAAATCGCAGTTATATTTGACCTAATGTTAAGCACATTATGAGTGTAACTTGTGAAGACCTTTGCCAACTTTTGTTCCACCACTTACTTGACTTCAAAACGTAGAACACAACTATCATACGATAAAAATTAACTCATAGCATCACCTCCATATCATGTAATGAACCATAGTCTCACCCTAAAGTACATGTTATAACATTCCAAACTCGTCGACTTTCGACGAAACTTATTTTCTTCAATTGGTTTAGCTTCTAAGCTTTCCAACCCTCTTGGTACTTGTTATTCATGATCTTAAATATTTGTAACCTCCAACATAACATGATTAACTTACTTTATATTCCATCAAATAGAATCTTATTTATGAGCTTACATCAATTGACTTACGATGTACTCTCACGTACGAAAACATGGGGTGTAACAGGGAAGGCCTTGGTTGATGTTGAAGCTCGGGAACTCACATTCAGAGTGGGTAATGAGAAAGTGGTCTTTCATGTATGAAAATCTATGTAGCAGCTCAACAGTACTGAGGTTTGCTCTTTTATGGACCTCGTGTCTGAGGTTTTATTGATGATGCCAGTGCTATGGTCCATATTGATGACCCTGTGGAGTTGGACCCATTGAATCATGAAGACTCTGAGGTGGATGGTATGATTGAAAGCACCCATGCCCTTCAAGGCATGGGGTCTTATTCTTATGCTCGAAGAAAATTGTCATTGGACTTGGAGAACCGGAAGACTCCACCAACAAAGCCATCTATTGAAGAACCTCCGAATCTGGAGCTGAAGCCACTTCCTTCCCATCTCGGGTATGAATATCTTGGTCCCTCATGTACTTTACCCGTTATTATTTCCTCTTGCTTAACCCAAGTGCATGTAGACTCAACTTTGAAAGTGCTAAGGAGGAGGAAGAAAACAATTGGGTGGACTTTGGCGGATATTCAGGGTATTAGCCCCGCCTTTTGCATGCACAAAATCATATTGGAGGATGGGGAAAAACCCTCCGTGGAACATCAAAGAAGACTCAATGAAGCTATGCAAGAGGTAGTGAAGAAGGAGATTATAAAATGGCTCGATTCGGGAGTTGTCTATCCAATTTTGGATAGCGCTTGGATCTCTCTGGTCCAATGCGTTTCGAAAAAGGGTGGTATGAAGGTAATCAAAAATGACAAAGATAAGCTCATTCCCAAAAGAACGGTTACCGGATGGCGGGTGTGTATGGACTACCGCAAGCTCAACAAGGTGACCCGCAAAGACCATTTTCCTTTACCATTCCTTGATCAAATGTTGGATAGGCTCGCGGGCCGGGCCTTCTATTGTTTTCTCGACGGGTATTCTGGATATAATCAAATTTTGATCGCCCCAAAGAATCAAGAGAAGACTACTTTCACTTGCCCATATGGCACTTTTGCCTTTGCTTGTATGCCATTCGGGCTTTACAATGCCCCGACCACTTTCCACAGATGTATGATGGCAATCTTCACCGACATGGTGGAGGACTTTCTTGAAGTGTTTATGGATGACTTTAGTGTCGACGGGGATTCTTTCGACGAATGCTTGGGTAATCTTGATAGGGTCCTTGCTCGGTGTAAAGAAACGAATTTGGTCTTGAACTGGGAAAAATGCCACTTTATGGTGGAAGAGGGAATCGTATTGGGCCATAAGATTTCAAAAAATGGCATTGAGGTCGACAAAGCAAAGATCTAGGTTATTTCAAAGTTGCCACCACCTACTTTAGTGAGAGGAGTCCGGAGTTTCCTTGGCCATGCCGGTTTTACCGGCGCTTTATCAAAGATTTCTCTAAGGTGGTGAATTCATTGTGAAAGTTTCTTGAGAAGGATGCTAAATTCCATTTTGATGAGCATTGCATGCATGCTTTTGAACTATTAAAACACAAGCTCACTACTACTCTCATCATCACGGTGCCAGATTGGAGTGCATCCTTTGAACTTATGTGTGATTCAAGCGATGTTGTTGTGGGCACTGTGCTTGGACAAAGGGTGAACAAAGTTTTTCACCCAATCTACTATGCCAGCAAGACAATGGATTCGGCTCAAATGAACTACACAGTCATAGAGAAGGAGCTTCTAGCTATAGTCTTTGCCATGGAGAAATTTCGCCCTTACTTGATGGGTGCCAAGGTCATAGTTCACACTGACCATGCGGCACTACGGTACCTTATGACCAAGAAGGATTCCAAGGCAAGGCTTATGCGTTGGGTGTTGCTGCTACAAGAGTTTGATTTAGAGATCGTGGACCGAAAAGGGAGTGAGAATCAAGTAGCCGATCATTTGTCCCGGTTGGAGGAACAAGGACGTCCTTGTGACGGACTTGAGATCAATGATAGTTTCCCGGATGAACAACTCCTTTCAATGTCAATGCAAGAGATGCCATGGTTTGCGGATATTTCTAATTACCTCGTCACCGGAGTTGTCCCTTGTGAGCTCTCTTCGAACCAAAGGAAGAAGCTTAGAAGGGACAACTTGGATTTCTATTGGGACGAGCCTTATCTTTTCAAGATTTGCACTGACGGGGTGATTTGGAGATGTGTACCGGAAGAAGAGCAACTATCTATCCTTGAGTCTTGACACTCCTCACCGTATGGTGGTCATCATGGAGGGGCAAGAACTGCCTCTAAAGTGCTTAGTTGTGGGTTCTTTTAACCCACTTTGTATAAGGATGCTAGTGATCTATGGTGTGATGAATGCTAAAGAACCGGGGGAATTTCCAAGAAGGACGAGATGCCTCTAAATTCAATTCTTGAAGTGGATATCTTTGATGTTTGGGGCATCGACTTCATGGGGCCATTCGTGAGTTCATGTGGAAACACATACATCTTGGTAGCGGTTGATTATGTGTCTAAGTGGGTGGAGGCCGTGGCCTTACCAAATAATGAAGCGCGGAGTGTGATAGCCTTTCTCAAGAAGAATATCTTTACTAGGTTTGGCACTCCACGAGCCATCATCAGTGACGGGGGGTCACATTTTTGCAACAAAGCCTTCGACTCCTTGCTTTCCAAGTATGGGGTCAATCATAAAGTCACTACCCCGTACCACCCTCAGGCTAGTGGCCAAGTTGAAGTATCCAACAGGGAGATAAAGAGCATTTTATCCAAAACGGTCAATGCCAATAGGACCGACTGGGCCAAGAAATTAGATGATGCTCTTTGGGCTTATCAAACTGCTTACAAGACCCCAATTGGGATGTCCCCGTATCGTTTGGTCTTCGGAAAAGCTTGCCACCTTCCGCTGGAATTGGAGCACAAGGTTGTGGGCCTTGAAAAAGTTGAATTTGCAATGGGATGTAGCTGCAAATCTTCGGGTGGAGCAATTGAATGAGTTGGATGAGTTTAGATTCCATGCATACTCCAGTTCGTCCTTGTATAAGGACAAAATGAAGTACCTACATGACAAATATGCTCGAGGAAAGGAGTTCAAGGTTGGGGATTTGGTATTATTGTTCAATTCGGGGTTGAGGTTATTCCGGGGAAAACTCAAATACAAATGGAGAGGACCTTTTGAAGTGGTATTTGTTACTCCGTTTGGGGCTCTTGACCTCAAGAACAAAAGTGGTGAAGTATTCAGAGTAAATGGTCACCGGGTCAAGCACTATCTTGGCAAGGTCGATGACAGCCACATGGTGGCACTTCTTCATTTGAAATGATCTTGGTAACATGCGTTGTGCCGCGATGTTAAATCAGGCGCTTCATGGGAGGAAACCCATGTGTCTTTATTTTTGTTTTGTTTTGTTTTTCTTGGTAGAATAGGATTCATTTTTGCACTAACTGGTTTTTGGATGTTGTAGGATGATTTTGACACAGGAAATTTGGCTAAGTATAGAAAAACAGGACTCTAAACCTTGCTTCGCGGTCCGCGAAGGCAGGTTACTGCAAAGTGCCTCTCTGAACATGCTTCACCGCGGCCGCGGTCGATTTTTCGCGGACCACGATGACTCCTTGCCTGAGCCCAGCATAAGTGACTGACCGCGGACCGGGGTCGCTTTTTCGCGGTCCTTGGTAGGTAAGAGAGGTGGTCCCCAACTCTTCTCTATAAATAGGCATTTAGGGTTTCATTTCTTACTTTACGCACTTCAATTTCTCAGAGCATCCTTGGACTGTGTCTTTATCTTACATCCTCTGAATTGCTTTGCACTCTTTCAAATCATCATCCAAGCATCTAGTAAGTGTAATTGTGAATAATTAACTTCTTAATTTCTTTATTTTCCTCATTAATTGATAGATTTTTCTCTTTTGTTTCTTAATTTTTCATCTCTAGGCTTTAATAATGTTAGGGATAGTGCAAAATGTTCATTTTAGACCCTTTGGAATACAATTACACTGATTAAACATGTAGAGATTAACTAAATGAACATTAGAGCATGAAAATGATAACAGTTTGAAAACCCTAGGCAATTGCGATTTTCGCGGTCCGCGGTCCATGTTTCGCGGACCGCGGTGCCTGTGTGATGCAGCCCTTACTTGATCTTCGCGGACCGCGGTCAATATTTCGCGGTCGGCAGTCCCTGTTATTCAATACGGCAGCTCTCTGATCCTGAAGCACCGCGACCGCGGTCCGCAGTGTGAAGGTTCAGAGACTTAAGTTCTTCATGGGTTACCCACTGCGGTCTGCGGTGGCCTTTCAACTGAGCATCTGGTCTTTAATGTTGGTGCAACAGTATTTTTTCTATACTAACCATGTTCACCTATGTTTACTTTGCAGCCAATGGTTCAATCTCGAGGCGGTGGGCGAAAACAATTCGGTCGAGGAGATCCTCAAAGGGGGAGAGGCGTGGGGGCACCTAGGCAACCCTCCAAAGTCACAATTCCTCCTCAATCATCCCGACGGGTTACTCATGCTAGAGACTCCCCTGCTTCAATATCGGGGAGTGAGTATGCACCATCGGAGGAGACGTCATCGCAGTCATCTCCTTTGGACCCTGCCTCCTCTCCCCTAGCCCCAGCTCAAACAACTGAATCAGCCTCCAGTGGCCATTCATACTCTACTTCTCCTACATCCTCCCTATCTGGGGAGCACTCAAGTGAGAATGATGGGGATGCACCAACGGTTGAGGGGGTTGAGCGTACTCGGAACCCGGATGTTTGGAAAGACCGGTTTGTTAGTGAGCCGACTTTTCATAGGTTCAGAGAGTTGTGGACCACACGTTCACTCATACTGGAGCGAACATTTGCACTTAAGAAGTTGTCGTCGCACAACCCCGAGGTGAAGCGGCAGTTCAGGGAACGGAAAGGTTGGCTCGATTTCAATGAGTTCCTCCCAGATGCTAATGAGCATATTGTGAAAGAGTTCTACACCAACTTGCTATTTCTTGAAAAGGACTCAAAGGCATCCAAAGTCCAAAATTTTATAGTGCCGTTTGATGGGCAATCTATTAATGAATATTTGGAGATGGACGATGTGGATGACTCTTTATACCGGGAGAAGCTTGCAGAAAATGATGCAACTGGAATTGGTTAGCTATGCACTTGGCTAGGCTCGGAGAGACTCCAGATTGGCTACCTGCTGGAAAGACTATTTCCAGGAAGACCCTTAATTATGAAGCTAAAGGGTGTGAGACTTTTGTGTGTTGTAGGCTGGATCCAACACACCATGAAACCACACTTCCCCTCAGCCGAGCTGTGCTGGTTGCATCTATTATGGCTGGGTACCCCATCAATGTGGGGAATGTTATGTTTGAGGTCATCAGCCGGGTCGTCAGACAAGATGATACATCTTACCCTTTTCCTCATTATCTGACTATGTACTGTGAAGACCAAGGGGTGACCAAATGCGCTTTGACACAAAAGTCAAGCCCAAAGCACCCTTTTCTTGGTATGATTTGCTGGATGATGACAAAATCCCTGTATGATCTCAAGTCGAGTGAAGCCTATATTAGTGGTGATTTACACATAGGGCAAGCCTATGGTACTTTGAGCCGGACTTGGGACTTTTTCTTTGATGACAGATGAGCGATTTCCCATATTCCTCGTTCTAAGCGTTATTATTCTAAAAGGTGAGGTGCTTACGGAAAGTTGCGGAATAAGAGTCTGGGATCAACACTGACCGAGGTGGTAGTTAGAGTATCACTGATGAGTTGGAACAACCTCGAAGCTCTTGTATCACACTTGAAACTATGGTTTTAAAAGGTTCAAACATTGTCAATGATGTATGTGTATTAAGGGCTATGGTTAGTCCCAATTGATGCTAATTGAGGTCACCATTAGGACAACCAGATTTTCTTGGAAGCTACCATAGGGGTGGGGCTTATTTTGTTTGCTTGAGGACAAGCAAGAGCTTAAGTTTGGGGGAGTTGATAACTTGGATTTTTGCCTTGTTTTCCGTTCTTCTAGACCTAAGTTTTGGTTGTAATTATATACAAAGTAGCCCCGAAAACTCATATGTTGTGCTTGATGCAGGATTGAACCAGAAATGATGACATTCAGTCAACAATAGGCTCAAAACAGGAGTGAATCCGGCACAAGCACCAAGGACAACAAAAAAACTGATCAAGAAAAAAAGCCACCGCGGCCGCGGTCCTTGTTTTGCGATCCGCGGTGACATGATACAGAGAGGTGGATTCCTTAGGTCAGCTCACCGCGGCCACGGTATTCATTTCGCGGTCCGCGGTCCTTGTTTCGCGGTCCACGATCCTCATTTCGCGGTAAGCGGTTCACAACTTCAGAGAGATGGAATTCAAGGCATAGCTCACCACGGTCGCGGTCCATATTTCACGGTCCGCGGTCAAGCATTTTCAGAAGCCCAGTGGTTAAGTACCTAGTTGCCTTTCACGGACCGCGATCGTGTTTTCGCGGTCCGCGGTGGCCTCGCAGGGGCATTTTTGTCCGAAATTCTGGCAGACTATAAATAACTTATTTTGTAATTTCTTTAGAGAAGGGGGTAATTTCAGAAGTAGAGAGCACGTGAATACTTCTGGGTTTTTATATTTTTAGATTTATTATTGTATTTTTAACATTGAATCTTCAATATCTTTGTTAAGAATAAATTAATGTGTTCTCTTTCTTCTCTATCATTGCTTCTATCTTTGATTATGAGTAGCTAGACCCATTAGTTAGGGTTGTGGCTCAACCCTAGTGTGGGTATATAATGAGATTTTGAAATTAAGGTTGGGAAATTAATGGGTGTTGGCTATTTAGGCTAATTGAGGGTTCTTATTGCCATAATTAGTGGTTGCAAACACTAATTATCCTTTCCATGACTTGGGTCCTTCTTGAGAAAGAGGACTTGAGTCTAGAAAATTAGCCTAATAGGAAATTAGGGCATTATCAAGATATTGGTAGTCCCAATCAATTGGGTTAAACCCAGGAATGGTAAAACCCCACTTGAGCCCTAATTAACGGGTCAAACCTCAAGAGAGTAATACCCTACCTAAACCTCAATTGCTTGATTAATTGACACCCAATTGGCCTCGAGAGAGGTAATTAGGGCAAAGCCACTCAAACTACCAAGAGGTATAGAGTGGGTATGTTCGTGCATTTGTTATACCTGTGTCCCAAATCAATATCCCGACCTTAGAATTGAAATCCGTTATGTATCCACCTAGACAAGGGTCACGACCCTAGTGCCTTTATCATCATCAGAAAACAACACCAAAAACAATATAGCCATCACTTAGCATACAATCAATAGAATATAATTAGCATAGATCAAACCAAGAAAATGTTTAGAAGTGCAATTAGAAACACTCGACCCTTCTAGATTACTTGGGCACTCACTCCTATTATAGACTCTCTGTGGATTCGATCCCGACCATTCGGGTAAAAGCTACACGATACTTGCCTTCCTATTTATATAGTAGTGTGGGTGAGGCGTGATCAAATAGTTCCGTCATGTCATTTATGACTTGCTTGAAAATTTTGGTGTCATTCCGAGTAGTATAGATAGGTTCGGCGTAATGGAAGCGAATTCAAGAACTTAAAGTTCTTAAGTTTGATCCTAGGGGTTTTGAGGTGCGATTTTTAGATTTAGCATTGTTTTGGGTATTCCGAAGGCTCAAGCAAGTCCGTATTATTATTTGGGACATGTTGGTATATTTGGACGGGGGCTCGGGTGGGCCCAGATGCCGTTCGGGCATCGAGCGAGGCCAAAAACCAGCAAAAATAACTGCTGGTGCACCAGATCTGGTGCGACTGCACCTCTAGAGGACCAGCCGCAGGTGCGAGACCGCTTCTGCGGTATATGCCTCGCAGGTGAGGCCCAGGTGAGGTTGCCAGAATCCCGCAGGTGCGGATCCATTTTCGCATAAGCGGAGCCGCAGGTGCGAGCCCAGGCCCCCTCCCTCATTTTTGCATATGCGGTCCTCGAGCCGGAGATGCGAAAAGCCTGTAGGCAATGAGGTTCTTTTAAAACACGGGACTTATCTATTTTTCACCATTTATTCTCCACCATTGGCGATTTTTAGAGCATGCAAAGGGGATAAACGACCTAGCTACTGCAAGGTAAGTAATTTCTACCCTAAACGTAGTTAATACTTGAAATCCTAGGTAGATTAATAAATTAATTAGTAGAAATCACGGGTTAGAGTAGAAACCTAAGTTTTATAAGAAAATGAGAGAATTACCAAAGAATATGTTATGGAATCATACAAAAACTATATATTATTGATCCTTAGGCTATGGGTGAGTGTTTCCTTCAAATATTTCCGGAATCTGAGCATGTGGGCCCCAGAGTGTATTTTGGGATTTTGTGATTTAGGATGAAATAATCGCTTAAATAGGGTAATTTCATACCTTTGAGTATAGATTTATTTGTTTATGCAATATTTGATTAGTTTTGAGTCCTTGGGAGACGAATTTGGAGTTTCGGGTGCATTCTTGACCCGGGGAGTAGACTTGACGCGAGGTAAGTCTCCTTTCTAACCTCGTAAGAGGGAACTGTCCCTTTAGGCCATATAAATGATTATGTGTTATTAATTGCGGGGACTACGTACGTACGATGTGACGAGAGTCCGTGCGTAGTGACTACTCTTGTTATGTCCGAGTAGTTAGGTTCACACCATGCCTCGTAAATTTTCTCAAGTTACTGCATGCCTTGTAATTCCTTCGTATGCAAATTCGTTTCATGAAGTTCTCTTAATATGTGTTTTAGACGAATCACTATCTATTGTGGATAAAAGGGATTTAAAGAAATATGTTATGTGTATATGTGACCGCTTCGCAATATATATATATATATATATATATATATATATATATATAGCGAGCGGAGTAGTTGTTACCACTACTCTCATGGGAGCGGGTCGTACGCCACGGCAGGTTAATAGATGCATCAATGGTTCGCGCGGTTCGACCCTCCGGTAGTGCACATTTACTATTATGTTGTCCCAAACCGTATTCTTTGATATACTGTGCGCATGCTGGTTGTTGATATTATTCGTGACTTAAACTGTTAGTTGAATTGAAATATAAGATTTGGAGTTGTATGTTAGAGTTCACTCAAAGTAGGTTTCGTAACATGCTAGACATTTAGTGTTCTATTATTCATGTGTACTTGTTACTCTCTTTAAGTTATATACATAATTACACGTTTGGATCCTAGTAAGTGTCAAGTCGACCTCTTGTCACTACTTCTTCGAGATTAGACTGGATACTTACTGGGTACATATTATTTTATGTACTCATGCTACACTCTGTACTTAATTGTACAGGTTCTGAGGCAGGTGCATCTGGGTATCAGTTCGGAGCTCGTCCCTGACTTTTACGTGATTTGGACTTCTCGGTGAGCTGTTTTTCTCTGGCGATCTCTAGCAGCACCTTGGAGTTTTCTCCCTTTTGTTATGTCTGTTTATATTTCCTCAGATAGTAAGACAGACTTGTATTCTTTTGTATTCTTACTCTACTAGGCGCCTGTAAACTTGTGACACTAGTTCCTGGCACACACTATAGTAGATATTATTTTGGAGTGTAATTATTATGCTATAGCTTTTATGGTTATTTCGATATAAAATTGTCTAAGCTAATCACCTTTATCTAATATCTTAAATTTAAATCAAGTAAGGGATGAAAATGTTTTTGGTAAATTGAACGAACTCACTAGTAAATTGATGTTGGCTTGCGTGACTACAATGTCAAATTTTATTGTCTTTGATTGTATTTAAATTCAAATTATAGAATTTCAAGAATTTAAAAGAGAAAAATAAAGTAAAATACTTACCTTAAATCCAGAATTTAATCATGAAGGAAGTTCGTTGTCACAACCCAAATTTCGACTCGGGTCGCGATGGCGCCCAACACCGGAGTCAGGCAAGCCACCACCAGTTTACTAACGAGATTACTTTACTTATTTAGATGCCCAAGTACTGGTCAAATTTTAAGTTAGGAAATCATTTAAAGAAAATAGTCAAGTGATGCAACTTGATTAAATGGAACTCAAAAGATCGTTTGCTAACATATGCAGTATAGCAAAATACTAGGAAAACCAACTATGTGTGCCAAGTCCTAGTGTCACAAGTCCACAGGCGACTAGTGGAATATACAAAATAGACAAAATAAATGTACAACTGTCTGAAGGGGTAGACAGAAATATCCAAAAATAATAGAAACTCCACAGTGGTGCTGAGGAACGCCAGAAAGAGCAGCTCACCGTGTAGTCTAATCCAGATAGTACCCTCAAGATCGCGCTCCAGTATGATAGCCAGAAGCACCGGCCTCAGAACCTGTACAATTAAGTACAGAAGCGTAGCATGAGTACATACAAACAAATATGTACCCAGTGAGTATCCCGTCTAAACTCGAAGAAGTAGTGACGAGAGGTAGACGTATTACACACAAGGGTCATTAGCACTAGTATAATTAAATAAATCTAGACAGGATTTAACAGTCATGACAAGCAAGTAGACATGAAATATCAAGTATGTGAACTACAATCTACCCGCAAGTGTCAAATAATAATATCAATAAAAGTCCCAAGTCCCCTTCCACAAAAAACCATTTATTTGATAATAACAATAAAACTCTCAGTCAAATACATAGCATATAAAATGTCGAGGCGTACGACCGAAGCGACGCAAAAATAAATATGCATTGCCGAGGGTCGAACGACACGAACCATAGATGCATCTATTACCCCGCTCGCGAATCGATCATGCAACGCGGTTGACATAATTATAAGTCTACCCCGTTCACGAATCATACATGCGACACGGGTGCTCGTATACATACACAAAATTATCAGGAAATTCAGGAATTTATTATGGATTATACTGGAAAACAGAGATTTAAGCATTTAAACTTACAGATAAATTCCTAATATCCTCATGTCAATTTCAAATATAATAAGTAACTAGGAACGCATGTAAAGATAAAGGTAAGGCACATAAAGGCATGCTTGTGAAATCCTAAATTCTACCCGACATAACATAGTAGTAGCTACGCACGGACTCTCGTCACTTTGCGCGTGCGTAGCCCCTGCAAATAAGGATAATTCAATCATTTACATTTACCTATGGGGAAAATTCCCTATTACAAGGTTGGAAAGGAGGCTCACCTCGTGCCGAACCTACTTCTCGAACCAAGAACGCGCCCGAAACTCCAAACTTTACACTCGAGGACTCGAAACTAGTCAAATGTTATATAAATACGTCAATATACACTCCAGAGTATGAAATTCTCCTATTAGTTTAGCTAATTCATCATTCTTGAAGAAATCCTAAAATACACCCCCGGGCCCACACGCTCGAATTCCCGAAAAGTTTGAAGAAAACACTCACCCATAACCTAAGGATCATTAATATATAGTTTTTGTATGATTTTATGGTAGATAAGTGGTGAAAACCTCTAAAGTTCATCAACCCTAGGTTTCCACTCTAACCCCTTTGATTTGCACTAATTGGGTGTTAATCTACCTAAGATTTGATGTAATAAACCAATATTTAAATGGAAATTACTTACCTCTTAGCAGCTAGGCCGAATACCCTCTTGTGAGCTCTCAAAATCGCCTATGGTGGAGAAGAAATGGTGAAAAATGGTTAATTCCCGTATTAAATTACCTCATTGCCTTCAGTGATCTCGCGCCTGCGGCTCGAGGACCGCACCAGCGGTCTCGCACTTGCGGAAGTTTGTAAGAAGGCTGGGGATCGCACCTGTGGAGAGATTTCTGAACCAGCGGATCCGCTCCTGTGGAGAAAGGTCCTCACCTGCGGATTTGGACCATCTTCCCGGGGGCCGCACCTGCGATCTGGGCAACCGCACCTGCGGTCACACCAGACCTGGTGCACCAGCAGCTGAAGATGCTGGTGTTTGGCCTTGTTTTGTGCCCGGGAGGCACCTGGGCCCACCAGAGCCCCGGTGAAATTATACCAACAAGTCCTAAATCATATTACGGACTCGCTCGAGCCTTCGGAACACTCAACTAAATGCTAAAACTCAAAATCACACCCTAAAACCCCTAGAATCAAACTTAAGAAAATTCAAGTTCTTGAATTCGGTTTCAATGCGCCGAACCGACCTATACTACTCGGAATGAAACCAAATTTTGCAGGCAAGTCATAAACAACATAACAGAACTATTCCTAGTCTCGGAATTCCGTTCAGACCTCGATAACACAAAAACACGATCCAAACCAATTTAGGAACTTAAGGAAACTCTATTTTCGCTATTTGGCGTCGAAACGCTACCGGGTCATCCAAATCCATTCCGGACATACGCACAAGTCTGAAATCATCATATGAAGCTACCGGAACTGTCAGAACTTGATTCCGAGGTCGTTTGCTCAAAAGGTTGAACGAAGTCAAACTTGGCCAAAAAGGCCAACCTTAAGGAACTAAGTGTTCCTATACTGTTCTAAACACTTCTAAATCCCGAACCACCTATCCCCGCAAGTCATAAATCACTATAAGCTGCTACGGGAAGTCTTATTCAGGAAAATGGGGTCCGAATACGCAAAACGGCCGGTCGGGTCGTTACATTCATGGAACAATTGACAATCATTATGCTCAATGTTATGTATAATTGAGCACCTTGCACGTATCCCAAAGCCTCTACTCTATTTGTTGGAGCCTCGTGCTGATAATGTATTATGAAACAATAATAGAAGAAAATTAATATTGCAGAGAAAGAGAGAGAGGAAATTCTTAATGAATTTTGGGATGAATTATAATAGAATAGAACCCCTTATTTATAGGGAAATAGTGACTTAACTACCAAGTAAAATCCCTAAGATCTCTCTAAAATATAGACATGCACCTTAAATAGAATTATATTTATAACATAATTCACTTTAAGAAACTGTAATTACATTTTGTATTTTAAAACCACACTTATATTCATCTAATGTATGCTTAACTAATAATTAAGATATCTCATAAATTATCTTTGAGTGTTAAACTTAGCAAATAATACTATTTTTCAAGCATGGCTCTAATATCAAGGGGGGATAATAGTGCTTGCCATCTTGCAAATATTTGTTTGGAAATATCTTGTTTGAAATCTTTATTAAAGATAAATTTTGCTGCTTGACAATCAGATTTTATTAAAAACTTCTGATTATATAAATTAGCCTGAAATTTCATAACACATTTTACTATAACAAGGATTTCCTTAGCTACAGTAGCATACTTCCTGTTTATCAACTGGAGAACATTGTTCGAGAATTCCTCCAAACCCAATATCAGTAGCATCAGTTTCAACTATCTTTGCCCAAGTTGGGTTAGCCAGAGTTAAACATGGAAGATTATGAACCTTCTGTTTAATTCTTTTAACTGATTCAGTATGACTATCAATCCAAGATTTTGTATTCTTCTTTAGTTTATCATAAAGAAGAGCGGTATCTTTTGCTAAATCCTTTATAAAGGGAGAGATATAATTCAAGCTTCCTAAAAATCTTTGAAGCTGAGTTTTGTTAGTAATAATATCAGGGAATTTAGAAGCAAATTCTATACTCCTATCAATGGGAATGATTCTGCCACTTTCTATATTATGGCCAAGAAATCTGATATTATTTTAGAAAATAAGCATTTTTGGTTTAGAAAACCATTTTGGATAATAACTTTTTTAAATAAATCCAAATGTTTGTAGTGCATTTCAATATTCTTTGAAAATACAAAAATATCATCAATATAGACTATTATAAAGTCAGTGTAGGGCAGGAAAATATCATTCATAAGTTTTTGAAATTCAGAAGGGGCATTTTTTAAACCAAAAAACATAACATTACATTCATATTGCCCTATTGGAACATTAAAACCCGTTTTATATCTATCTTTTTTAGATATCTGGATTTGCCAATATCCTGATTTTTTGAATCAAAATTTGAAAATATGAGAGCACCATGCAATCTATCCAATAAATCCTTTTTATTAGGAATAGGATATCTAATCCATTTTAAAACTTTATTAAGAGGTTTATAATTAATAACCAACTTAGCGACACCTCTTTCTTGTTCGGCATGTTTATTAGCATAAAAAGTTGTACAAGACCATTGAACTTGGAGGGTCTTATTAAACCCTTTTGCTGTAAGGAATCTATTTCCTTCTTGCATAACTCCAAATATTCAGAGTTCATTTGACAAGGACGAGCCTTGGTAGGAATATTACTTTCGAAAAAATCATCTTGATAAGGGAGACTTATGATATACTTTTTTCTATTCCAAAATTGATTGGGATGATCTCCACAGATTTGTAAGGAAAATTGATTTTTCATAAAATTGATTTTTTCAACTAATTTAGGATTTTTTTAAAATCATGTTCAATAGTAATAGAACAAATTTCATTTTTAAAAAATAAATATATTTGACTTTTGCAGAAATATTATTTTATATAATTTCATTCAAATATCTTTGAATTGGTTGAGTTATAAAATCATAGGTTATAATCTTTCCATTGTAAATACTAGTAAAACTTTTTGTATCCCAATTCGTAAAAGGAATTAATTTATGAAAAATGGGACACCCAATATCACATCTTGGGCTATATATTTTACTAAAACAAAGCTTTCTGGTATACAAATTTCTTGTTTGCAAATATAAGCTTTTGGTAATTTATATGAAATACTCATTTGATCACCACTGACATTTTTTAATCTATGCGTAATTTTATGAAATACCTTGAAGGAATTATTCCTTCTTTTATACAATTTAAATCTCCTCCACTATCAAATAAAGCAATAAAATCTTTTTTGAAATTATAATCTATTGAAAGAGTTATTTTTATTAAAAACTTTTGAGTAGTTAAATACTGAAGTTTTTATAAAAATTCATCTTCATTATAAGCAATGGCTCCCAATAATTTACTAGCAACCTCACCATCTGATGTTCCTGCATCAACATCTCGTTCAGTAATATTAGTACTAAAATCATTATCAATAATAGTACTAGAATCCTCTTATTTACGGATCCTTTTATTCAAGGCTACATTTGAAGCCTTTAATTCAGATTTTTTTTTTTGAGATTATTAATCTCAATGTTCAAATTCTAAACATTGGTGTTCTTACTAGGCTGAGTTTTATCTCTGATAAGCTTTTCGATATCAGACATGGTATAAGGTCCTTTTTGAGACGGAATTTCTTCTATCTCTGTCCCCGATTCAGGGTTTTTTGGTAATTTATCAATAATTTGGGACCTCAATTCAGGGTCTTTGATAACCCTTAATAGTTCTAACATACTATTGTTGGTCAAGACATTGATATTCATGTCTTTGAACTAAGAAAAAAATATTATAAAGATCATCATCACTGTTACAACATTATTTTGAGCATTGTCCCTCATTGCAGGGTTCTTGGTCATCTTCAGATGGAATATAATCCTCTTCATGAAGAACTCGTAAGTCTTCAACAGTTGATGAATCCTCCCTATCAGAATTTTCTAGAGAGGAATTCAAAAGAATCTTATATAAAGAATCTTTGATATTATCATCTAAATCAAGCTCTTTGATTTTATCCCCGATTTTGTAATCTTTAGCAAAATAGCCTATTCTTCCACATTTGTAATAGGCCTGGGGATTTTTAGATTTTATAAAACCTTTTCTAGCTTTGTGAAAAGCTTTTCTCCTTTGGGTTTTTTCATACCGTTTTTCAGAAGAACCTATTTTTCTTTTATGAAAATCTTTTTTCTTATGCGAATTCTTTCTATTAGCAGGAATATCAAGCAAATTGTTCGCAAAATTTCCTTAATTGTTGTCTCTCATTGAAACGATGTTTTCTAATTTGCTGTTTTAGCTTAATCTCATTGCATAAAGCTAAACCTTCCTGAGTGCATACACTAAATAATTTATCATATGAGTAATTATTATAATCAATACTCATTGATGTACCTCTAAGGGTTTTCCTAACCCTTTTAAGCAAATAAAGGAGGGAATCCATCAATAAATTTCGACTTCCAATGAGTACTATTACTCTCTGGTAATTCCATCACTCTTGATAAGAAAACATCTTTATACCATCTAAAAGATGTTAAAAATTTTTGTCACGACCCAAATTCCCCTCCGTTGGGTATCGTGACGGCACCTAGTCCCTACGACTAGGTAAGCCTAAAACTTGCGGAGAAATAAAAATAATATAATAATTGAAATAGAAAAGAAGAAGAAGAAGACACATAATTCAGTCGCTCGACATATACAATTTTACTTCCCAAAACCCAGAATGTCACAACAGTCACAAGCGTTGTACTAAATATAGCTATATACAAAGAAGTAGCAGAAGTACATAAGTCATCTATGCCTATACTAGAGTAGAAAGGGACTCGTGGGATTCTGCGGACGCGACAGAATTACCTCGCGGTCTCCTGGCAGTTGCTAAAGCGACTCCTAGCCACGAAACTGGGAGCTGGTACCTGGATCTGCACATGGAAAACATGCACAAGAAAGGGCATGAGTACTCCTCAATTGGTACCCACTAAGTGCCAAGTCTAACCCCAGTCAAGTAGTGATGAGGTCAAGTTAAGGCTCTACTAAATTTTGATAGTAAAAAAATCTAAAAACTGAACAGAGAGAGATAATAAGCTAAGGTAAAAGCAGCAGAAACAGTAAGCTGAAAGGAAATAGTAAAACGGAGCCCTCAGCTCAACACATCGTATCTCACAGTAGCAGATATGCAATGCAGTACAGGGGGAAAGCTCCCGGAATCTAGTCCGTAGTCCCAATTTAAATATGCGATGCAGTATAGGGGAAAAGCTCCCGGAATCTCTTCCGTAGTCCCAATTTAAATATGCAATGCAGTACAGGGGGAAAGTTCTGGAATCTCGTCCCTAGTCCCAATTTAAATATGCAATACAAATGAATACCGGATATAGATCATTTAAACAGTTTAGGAAGAATCACAGGCAGATACGGATAAGACTTCCTAAACATGGTGCAAATAGTGGCAATTTAGGGGAAACTCAAGTAAAACAGGTAGGCATGCTTATTCCTAAGCTAAAATACACAGTTAGTACATGAAACAATGAAATAGGGTTAATATGATTTATGTCATGAAAGGAAAATGTCACGACCCTAAATCCTAACAGGTCGTGGTGGCACCTATCGTAGAACTAGGCTAACCAACCATCACATAACTACTCAGTTTTTTCTATTATAATATTTCTAAAATCAATAATAAACAGCAAACAAAGTATAAAATAATTTCTTTAAGTCTTTACGCCCCAATAATAATCTAACAGTCTAAAAAAATCTCCCAAGACTAGAGTTAACCGATCACGAGCATCTAAGAAATAAACTAACTCTACTAATGTCATAATAAATGTCTATGAATCAAATACAAGGTACTATATGTAGAAGGGAAATGGAGAAGTTGCGGACGCTGGACAACAACCTCGAATCCCAAACGTTGATGACAACGAACTCGGACGACTACTGCTCCGAACCGGTACCTGGATTTGCACACAGGGGTGCAGGGAGTAATGATGAGTACGCCAACTCAGTAGTAATGAAAATAAATCACAGTCTGAAGTATATGAAACACACATCACAAAACATAAATCCATCACTCTGTATCAGCCCCGTGGGCAACCTCACTGTCACTCATGCCTCCCAATCACTCATCACTCGACACTCACACTCAAAAGGTACATGCGCTCACTGGGGGTGTGTACAGACTTCGGAGGGGCTCCTACAGCCCAAGCGCTATACAAGCCACATCATGGCATAAATAACTCTCATGCACTCGGCCTCTCTCTCATATCATAACATCCTCACAACATTGGCCCTCGGCCTCTCTCCTTCAGACACTCTCAGCATGCCACTCGGGCGATGAATAAAACGGGGTTCTCGACCCAAAATAGTATTTCATTTCAAGAAATAGTAATATTATCAAATAAGAGTGTCAATAATTTCACAAGAAATACTGAGTGTAAAATCATAATTTCAAAGTGAGGAATATCAGTAAAATAGCCCCCAAGGGGTTAAACAGATCGGCATTAGGCCCCAAACATGGCTTACAACCCAATTATATCAAATCATAGTAGTACTATAGAGAATAAACTTTAAAAGCAGTTTCGCAACTCAATAGTTGCCTAAAAAGGTACATTTTTCCCAATTTCCAATTCGTGCACGCCCCACACTCGTCATCCAGTGTGTGTGTCACTCCAAATCCGTGAAAGGATGTAAAGTCCGGGGTTTCATACCCTCAGGACAGGATTTAAAGACATTACTTACCTCAAACTAGCCCGAAAAGCTACTCTGCAACCCCTTGCCTCTCAAATTAACTTCCGAGTGCTCCAAATCTATCAAGTTCAGATTTTTCACATCAAATTATTCTAAGGGAATGAATTCCAATTGAAAAATATCAATTTTAGCACAAAACCCAAAATTAGCCAAAACCAGACCCCCGGGCCCGCGTCTCGGAACTCGAAAAATTTTATACCAAAATGTTCATCATCATCTCACGAGTCAGTACATATAAAGAACTCTAAAATCGGAGTTCGTTTGACCCCTCGAATCATCCCTAGAAGGTCTCATAATCTCAAGCCCTAATTCCATCTTTTTCTACTAATTTTCATGAATTAAACACTGATAATAAGGTCTTTAATCACCTATAATTGAGTTTTAGGGTCCAAAATCCTTACCTCAATTAAGAACAATGATTTTCTCTCTTAAAAATCGCCTCAAGAGCTTCTTCCCGTTCAAAAATGGTGGAAAGTGGGTATTGGTCGCGGAGGGTTTATTTAAATATTGCCCAGGTCTTTCTTCACTGCGATCGTGGGAGTTCCCACGCGATCGCGAAGAACAAATTCCCTTGACCCTCAAAAGACCCTACACGATCGCAGCATAAACCACGCGATCGCGATTCAATAGAACCTCAACCCACGCGATCGCAAACATATCCATGCGATCGCAAAGAACAGTTGAACCCACTCCCTACGCGCCTGACTAACCCTACGCGATGGCGAACAAGGCCACGCGATCGCACTGCTCAAACCTACCAACCTATGCGATCGCACTCCTGCTTTGGCAATCGCGATGCACAAAATCGCCTGACCCTCAGATTACTCTACGTGATCGCAGCAATAGCCACGCGATCGCGGAGAAGGAACACCAGGTGCTATAACACCAGAAAACATCAATATCTTTAAGTCCAAAAGTGCTCGTTTGAGCATCTGAAATACACCCGAGGCCTTCGGGACCTCAACCAAACCTACCAACATATCCCATAACATCATTCAAACTTAGTCGAGCCTTCAAAACATAAAAAACAACATCAAAACACCAAAATCACATCGAATTCAAGCTTAAAAACTTTGAAATTTCTAAAATCCACCAATGCTGCCGAAACTATCCAAAACACATCCGATTGACCTGAAAGTTTGCATACATATCCAAAATTCTATTACGAACCTGTTCCAACTTCCAGAATTCCATTCCGACCGCGATATCCTATTTTCCACTACCGACCGGAAATCACCAAAACTAACTTTCGCCAATTCAAGCCTAATTCTACACCGGACATCACAAAAATAATCTGAACACACTCCTAAGTCCCAAATCAACTAACGAAGCTATCCGAGCCATAAAATCCGCATTTTGAGATCGTTTACCAATAAGTCAACTCTCAGTTGACTTTTCCAACTATAAGATTATTTCTAAAGACTAAGTGGCTAAATTCTCACTACAACCATTCCGATTCTGAGCCTACCAACTGTAACACATCATAAACAGTATATACCACCTATGATAAGGCAATAACAGTAATTATAATGTAGGTTCTACGTAATGACCGACCAGGTCGTTACATTCTCCCCCTCTTAAACAAACGTTCGTCCTCGAACGGGTCTTGAAACATACCTGGAGTCTCAAACAAGTGAGGATATTTGCTCTGCATATCCTACTCGGTCTCCCAAGTAGCCTCCTCCACTGGCTGACCTCCACACTGTACCTTCACTGAAGCTATATTCTTGGACCTCAACTTTCTGACATGACGATCCAAAATTGCTACTTGCTCTACCTCATATGACATGTCACCCTCGAGCTGAACTGTGATGTAGTTTAAAGCATAAGACGGGTCACCAACATACTTCCGGAGCATCGACACCTCCTGCCATATAAAGCCTCATACGGGGCCATCTGAATACTGGACTGGTAGCTATTATTATTTGCAAACTCCTAGTGGCAGAAACTGATCCCATGAACAACCAAAGTCAATCACACAACCACGTAACATGTCCTCCAAAATCTGAATAGTCCGGTCCGACTGCCCGTCGGTCTGAGGATGAAATGCAGTGCTTAACTCTACCTGAGTACCCATACCTCTTTGTACAGCCCTCCAAAACTCAGATGTGAACTGAGTACCTCTGTCAGAAATGATAGAAACTGGAACACCATGCAATCGGACAATCTCCCTGATGTAAATACCAACTAACCGCTCAGAAGTATAAGTAGTGCTGACAGGAATGAAGTGCGCGAACTTGGTCAACCTATCCACAATGACCAAAATAGCATCAAAACCCTTTCAAAATCCGTGGAAGCCCGACTACAAAGTCCATAGTGATCCACTCCCACTTCCACTCCGGAATATCTAACCTCTGAAGTAATCTTTCTGGTATCTGGTGCTCATACTTGACCTGCTAACAGTTGAGACACCGTGCTACATACTCAACAATATCGCTCTTCATCCGCCTCCACCAATACTGCTATCTCAAGTCCTGATACATCTTTGCGGCACCCGGATGGATGGAATACTGCGAGCTATGGGCCTCTGCTAATATCAACTCTCGAAGCCCATCCACATTAGGCACACAAATACGGCCCTGCATCCTCATAACACCGTCATCACCGATAGTCATATCCCTGGCATCACCTCGACGGACCCTATCCTGAAGTACTAACAAATGTGGATCATCATACTGTCGAGCTCTAATCTGATCATAAAGAGAAGACCGGGAATCCATTCTAGCTAATACTCGCGGAGGGTCTGACAGATACAATCTTACCAACCGACCCGCTAAAGCCTGAACATCAAGTGCTAATGGTCACTCTACTACTAAAAGGTAAGTTAGACTCCCCAAACTCTCGGCCCTGCGACTCAAAGCATCAGCCACTACATTGGCCTTCCCCGGATGATACAAAATAGTAAGGTCATAATCCTTGAGAAGCTCTAACCATCTCCTCTGACGCAAATTCAAGTCCTTCTGCCTCAGCGGATACTACAAACTACGATGATTAGTGAAAATCTCACACTATACCCTATACAAATAATGGCGCCAAATCTTTAAGGCATGAACAATGGCAACTAACTCAAGATCGTGCACTGGATAATTCTTCTCGTGCGCCTTCAACTATCTAGACGTGTAGGCAATCACCCTACCGTCCTGCATCAATACCGCTCCCAAGCCAACTCTAGAAGCATCACAGTAGACTGTATAAGAACACGAACCAGTAGGAAAAACCAATACCGGAGATGTGGTCAATGCTGACTTGAGCTTCTGAAAGCTCTCCTCACACTCATCGGACCATCCGAATGGAGTACCCTTCTGGGTCAATCTGGTCAAAGGTGAAGCAATAGAGGAGGATCCTTCCACAAAGCGACGGTAATATCCCACCAAACCAAGGAAACTCCTGATCTCCGTAGATGAGAACAGTCTAGGCCAACTCTGCACCGCCTCAATCTTCTTCAGATCAACCTGAATACCCTCACTAGACACCACGTGCCCCAAGAAAGCTACTGAACCAAGCCAAAACTAACACTTGGAGAATTTTGCATAAAGCTTCTCCTCCTTCAACCTCTGCAACACAACTCTCAAATGTTGAGCATGCTCTTCCTGGCTACAAGAATAAACCAGGATGTCATCAATGAACACAATGACGAACGAATCAAGGTAAGGGTGAAACACATTGTTCATCAATTGCATGAACGCGGCTGGGGCATTGGTCAGCCCAAATGACATAACCAGAAACTCATAATGACCATATCTGGTCCTGAAAGCAGTCTTAGGAATGTCAGAATCCCGATTCTTCAGCTGATGATACCCAGACCTCAAGTCAATCTTGGAGAACACTATATCTCCCTGAAGCTGGTCAAACAAGTCCTCAATACGGGGAAAAGGATACCGGTTCTTCATTGTAACCTTATTCAACTGCCTATAATCAATACAGATGCGCATGGATCCATCTTTCTTTTTCACAAACAACACCGGTGCACCCCAAGGTGACACTAGACCGAATGAACCCCTTATCTAAGAGCTCCTGAAGCTTCTCTTTCAATTCTTTCAACTCCGCTGGTGCCATGCGGTAAGGTGGAATAGAGATAGGCTGGGTGTCTGGCACCAAGTCAATACCAAAATCAATATGCCTGTCAGGGGGCATGCCTGGCAGGTCTGCAGGAAACACGTCCGAAAAATCACGGACCACGGGAACAGAATCAACAGAAGGAGTCTAACTACAAACATCCCTCACAAAATGTGATGACCCAAAAGATCATCCTAAGTAATTTTAGCTATATCGGTGTTTCGAGGCTCCGAAAGCCTCCGTTGATCTCACCTCGATATGTGTGCGCAGCCCGGTCGTGTAGCCGGAAAGCTTCTATGTGAAAATATGATAAAAATGGAGTTCTTATAATAAATAATTGAATAAATTTGACTTTGGTCAACATTTTTGGTAAACGAACCCGGACCCGTGATTTGACGGTCCCGAAGGGTCCGTAGGAAAATATGGGACTTGGGCGTATGCCCGGAGTCGAATTCCGAGGTCCCAAGCCCGATATTTTGATGATATTTTGATGATTTAAAAGCTTGAACAAGTCCGTATGATGTTTTGGGAGTGATGTGTGGTTTTGGTTTTGAGACCCGAGGGCTCAAGTGAGTTTCGGGTAGCCAACGGGGTGAGTTAAAGTGTAAAAATCTGGTGTAATTGCATTTTGGTGGTGTCAGTTCCATTACTCTATGCGATCGCATTGATTGGTCCGCGATCGCATAGTGTATTAGGTGGGTAAGGGGAGCCGGGGGAAAGTACTCTCTGCGATCGCAGCTTCTCCTGTGCGATCGCATAGTGAAGAGGAAGTATACCTGTGCGATCGCAATAGTCATTCCGCGATCGCAGTGCACCCAGTCTTGGACTCTATGCGATCGCATCCCTTCTTCCGCGATCGCATAGAGATATTTCGCCCAGTCGTCTTTTTTTAGTCCCAAAACAGAATTATTTCGGGATTTCTCCTATTTTTCACAACCCTTCTTCTTCCACAACCCACCTAGGATATTTGTGAAGAACTTTTCCTCCATAGCTCCATAGGTAAGTGTTCTTAACATCATTTTCTCTTGTTTTCATCAATCAATCACTAGAATCTAGGCCTAAAATCCAAGAATCAAAGTAGAAATTAGGGGTTTTGGGTAGAGTTAGGTTTTCGGGAATTTTGGGTAATTCAACCCCAATTTGGGGTCGGATTTAAAAAAAAATTATATATTCTAACTCGTGGGGGTAGGGGTTAACGGGTTTTGGTCCGAGCCTCGTGTTTGGACCAAGCGGGCCCGGGGTCGAATTGTGAGATTTTTGGAAGAATGTTGGGAATTGTATATTTAGGCTACGGGATTGTGTTATTGAGTCTTTATTGATATTATTGAATTAATTATGCCTAGATAACATTGTTTCGGAGTCGGATTCTAAAGGAAAAGCGGTGTTAGAGGGTTGATTGCTATATTTTGGACCCGAGGTAAGTGTCTTGCCTAACTTTGGAGAGGGATTAGGTATTGCCTGCTATGTGTTATGTGTTTATCATGTACAATGTATAGGTGAGGTGACGAGTACATATACATTGTGAGTCTAGCATGCCCGTGAGTCTATTTTGATAAAATTCAGCTATTTCTTCCATGTTCATTATAATACGTGATTTCCTCTACTTGAGAAGTTGATTGTGGTTGATGTACTGGTTTTAGAGATTATGAAATATTGGTTCAATTGAGAATCCAAGTACACAGTATATATATTGAGTTGATTGGTTATAACTGAGACCCTTGTCGGGCATTTATTGAGATATTGACTGATATTTTCCCCTTGCCGGGTGATTTGAACTGTATTTTTCCACTATGTTGCGTTCCTTGCCATACACATTGTCTTGCATTGGTGAGGAAGAGTGTAAAGCACGAAGGGAGATGTCGTGCCATGTTTTTACATTGATTACATCATATCATGCATAGTGAGGAAGAGAGTAAAGCACAAAGGGTGATGTCGTGCCATGTTTACAATCATTGAAAGCACGAAGGTTAATGTCGTTCCATATTTACATTCATTGAAAGAACGAAGGTTAATGTCGTGCCATGTTTACATTCATTGAAAGCACGAAGGTTAATGTCGTGCCATGCTTACATTCATTGAAAGCACGAAGGTTAATGTCGTGCCATGATTACATTGATTACATCATACATTCCATTGGTGAGGAAGAGAGTAAAAGCACGAAGGGTGATGCCGTGCCATGTTTTTACATTGATTACATCATATCATGCATTGGTGAGAAAGAGAGTAAAAGCACGAAGGGTGATGTCGTGCCATTGTTTATCATTCAGACATTTACATTCATTCTTTATCATTCTCCAATAAATTGTTACTTATCCTATTTGGTGTTACTTAACTGCTCTATCTTATTGTTTCCCCTTTATCTTCTCCCGTGCCCCTATATGATTGTTATTTTCCTTGTACTTGTTATCTGTATTATGTGTTGTAGAAAAGGACAGGTGAACGCTATTGCTAAGTTTAGCCTCGTCACTACTTCGGCCGAGGTTAGGCTCAGCACTTGCTCAGTACATGGGGTCGGTTGTACTGATACTACACTGCACTTCTCAATGTTGTGCATATCCCGCATCCGGACCCAGTGGACTGCTCTGAGGGAGTCCCCTTCAGTCCACACCGAGCTTCAAGGTATACCGCTGGCGTTCGTGGACCTTAGAGTCTCTCCTGCGTATTAGTCCTCCATTTGTCTTAATTCTTCTATAGTTCTAAAGACAATATTGTATTTCTTCCAGACCGTTGTATTTAGTATTCAGTAGACAGTTCGTGAGTTGTGACACCCCAGTTTTTGGATTATGTGACGTTGTATATTTTACTATTTTATTGTGCATTTTCAGATTACTATTACACTCCTGCTGTAAGAATTTGAAGTAAATGTTATTTACGTTGAGCTTTGAAAGGTTTTACCTTTACTACTGTTAAATTGGATTTAAATTTATTAGATCTTTTGCATACGTTGGCTTGTCTAGGGGGTTCAACGTTAGACGCAGTCACGACGTGAAGGGTGGCATTTCGGGTCGTGACAAGTTGGTATCAGAGCTCTAGGTTGCTTAGGTCTCACAACTCACAGAAAAACATGGTAGAGTATGAGGGATCGGTACGAGACGTCTGTATTTATCCCTCAGAGGCTGCAAGGTTAGGAATAACTCCATATTTCTTCATCTCTATCGTGCGAATTTATTCTATCATTGATGATTGAACTTGCCTACTCTTGTTCTCTCACTAATCTCAACAACATGCGAAACGTCTACGACCGGACAAGAGATGAAGCCCCAATGACAGCTAAGATCGAGGGAAGAGACAGAAGCAGAGCGTAGTCTAAAGCTCGAACATCAGCACTTATTGTACAGTGTCAAATGGATCTAGATGCGGAGGTTCTAGCTCAGTCAGTATATGTGGACTAGATCAGATTTCGGAAGGATTTAAAGCTACTTCATGGTTGCAGGATGCACTAGTCCGTTTATTGAGGTTGGACAAGTTACCAAACAAGTTCCACTCCATTTTAGTGGTATATCTTTTGAAGACCCACATGATTTTCTTGACCGCCTCTATGAGGTATTGCACACCATGGGAATAAGTGTAAAGCAACAAGATTGATTTATATGAACTGCGAAGTTTAACATCGTGGATTATCAGGTATTGTGACCTATGACTTGTGCCACGTGGGGAGGTCCACTGTCAAGGAATAGATTGAGAGGCCACATGTTATATCGGTTTTGGTTTGGAATGTATAAGGCCGGGGATTTTTTTTGCAAGAGATAAAGCTGGGAATTTCGGTACGTCTACCTCCTTAATAACCCTATACCTCAGTACCAGAGGATTTATTCAAACAACTTGAAGTCTACAAAAGTCTACTCGGCGTGGAAGTTACGGCTGTGTCGGGTCATAAGACGGTATCGGAATATGCCATCAGGTTCGATAAGTTAACCCGTCACACTCTTACGTTGGTTCGTATAGCCAGAGGACGAGTCCCCAGACTCATTAAAGGATTCAAAAATGATTGTAAATTTTGGACGACTCAGGGCAGGATGATTCTTTGTGTCGGCTAGTGGTAGAAATTGCCTTAGGCTTGGGAGGGTCATATTTCATCAGAGCACTCAGGCTACGTGCCCCATTGCAGCTACAACTCAACTACATGGCCACTTAGTGAAGAAGGAGCCGGAAGGTCGGAAGTGGAGGTTAACTTCTTAGAGGTGGAGACCCAGTCTGTTGTTATATTTTCTATGGTATGGATGAGGTCGTTACATTAAATGGTTTCATTAAAAGAACAGTCTCTAATTACTATAAAGTGGCGATTTTCTGAACTTAATTCGATTATGCTCATCTAATAAAATTCTTCTAATATGCTCCACTCTCGGGTGAGCTTCATAACTCTAAAAATCTACTTATGTGAATACTTGTATTAAGAAATCCTATGGGAATAATTGTGTTTACCATTACGTGTTGAAACTTTGCTTTTAACAAAAAATATTTAAATGAAGGAAATGGAATGTTTCGAGGGGCCCGATATGCATATTACTTGTGATTCAGGATTGAGGACGAGATCCTCGCGTGTTAACATGATTTGGTATAGTTAGACCGGGCCTCGAGCCGCGGTGGAAGTTATGTAAAGATGAAACCCTTGTGATGGAAAATCTAGTGTTTAAATTCTCCCTTGTGAATTAAGCTTGTATCTTTTACTATAATACTGGTAGGAAGTCATGCTTGTTAAAAGACTTATGTGTAAAATAGGAGTAATAATAATAATATTAATTAATAAATAAATAAACTAATTAACCATCTGTGCGTAATTTGCTAAATTCGTGCTAGAATTATGGAGCCTTAACTTACAAGGTAGGTGCCCACCCCGGGTGGCGTTAGATGAGGCACGTTATTTTGGGTAATAGAATGCTCACTGAATGAGCATTCTCAATAAGAGAGCTAACCCGAGGAAAGGCTGCACAGCAGTAGTAGACTCCATCTAAAATACAATAGGGACAGCCATTTTTGGCTGCTCATCGTATCCCAATATCAGCATTGTGAAAGTATTGGAGGAGCAGTTACATGATTTGTTGGGTAAATACTTCGTTATGGCCTAGTGTTTCTCCTTGGGGTGCTCCAGAGTTGTTTGTTAAGAAGTAAGATGGTTCAAGGAAGAAGTGTATTGGCTATCGGCAAATTGAGCAAGGTTACTATTAAGAATAAGTGTCAACTGCCGAGGATTGTCAATTTATTTGATCAGCTTCAGGGTGCTACGGTGTTCGCCATGATTGGCTTGAGATCTGGTTATCATTAGCTGAGGATTTGGGATTCTGATGTACCTAAGATAGCTTTTCGCACTCGTATGGGCACTATGAGTTTTGGTGATATTTTTGGTTGACTAATGCCCCTGCTGCATTCATGGAGTTGATGAACCGAGTATTCAGGCCTTATTTGGACTCGTTCGTTATCATTTTCATTGATGATATTTTGATATACTCTCGCAGCCGAGAGGAGCATGAGCAGCACCTTAGAGTCGTCCTACGGACTCTGAGGGATAGGCATTTGTATGCCAAGCTTTCTAAGTGTGAGTTCTGGTTGAGTTATGTGGCATTCTTGGGCCACGTTGCATCGGCAGAGGGCATTCAGGTGGATCCGAAATAAGTTTCAGCAGTTAGAGATTGGCCTAGGCCCACTTCAGCCACAAAGATTCGGAGCTTCTTAGGCCTAGCAAACTATTATCGCCGGTTCGTGGAGGGGATTTCATCTATAGCAGCCCCTATGACCAAGTTGACGTAGAAGAGTGTTCAGTTCAGATGGTCTGAGGAGTGTGAGGCGAGCTTTCAGAAGCTCAAGACAGCATTGACCACATCGCCAGTGTTGGTATTGCCCACAGGTTCAGGTTCTTATACCGTGTATTGTGATGCTTCACGGGTTGGGCTTGGTGCAGTGTTGATGCAGGAAGGGAAGGGTATCGCCTATGCTTCACGTCAGTTAAAGATTCATGAGAAGAACTATCCAGTCCATGATTTGGAGCTTGCAGCTATTGTTCATGCCTTGAAGATTTGGAGGCACTATTTGTATG
Organism: Nicotiana undulata; assembly: GCA_005239495.1. Taxonomy (NCBI): domain Eukaryota; kingdom Viridiplantae; phylum Streptophyta; class Magnoliopsida; order Solanales; family Solanaceae; genus Nicotiana; species Nicotiana undulata. The sequence goes on along the minus strand of ML259686.1, from coordinate 134,915 downwards.
GGGTACCATGTGAGGTATTCACTGATCACAAGAGTTTGCAATACTTGTTTAAACAAAAGAAGTTGAATATGAGGCAGAGGAGGTGGGTAGAGTTGCTGAAGGATTATGATATTACTATTTTCTATTACCCGGGAAAGGCCAATGTGGTGGCCGATGCTTTGAGCCGGAAGTCAGTCAGTATAGGTAGCTTGCCCTATTTATCAGTTGGAGAGCGACCTTTGGCTTTGGATGTTCAAGCGTTAGCCAATCGATTTGTTAGGTTGGAGGTTACTGAGGGTGGCAGTGTTTTGGCCCATACCGTCGCGCGTTCTTCGTTGTATGATCGTATTCGCGCCAGGCAGTATGATGATCGTCATTTGTGTGCTCTTAGAGATACGGTTCGGCACGTACGTGCCAAGTATTTCACAGTCGATGTTGAGGGAGCTTTGAGATTGCAGGGTCGTATATGTGATCCTGATGTTGATGGCATTCGTGAGTTGATATTGCAGGAGGCCCATAGTTTTCGGTATTCCATTCATCCGGGCACTGCGAAGATGTACCAGGACTTGCGGCAACATTATTGATGGCGTATAATGAAGAAGGATATTGTGGCCTATGTAGCTCGGTGCTTGAATTGTCAGCAGGTTAAATATGAGCACCAGAGACCCGGTGGTTTGATGCAGCAGATTCAGCTTCCCGAGTGGAAGTGGGAGCGTATCACGATGGATTTTGTAGTTGGACTTCCACGGACTCAGAGGATGGTTGATGCAGTATGGGTTGTGGTGGATAGGCTGACCAAGTCAGCACATTTCATTCCTGTGTCGGTTTCATATTCAGCGGAGAAGTTGGCAAAGATCTACATGAGAGAGATTGTCCGATTGCATGGAGTGCCCTTATCTATTATATCGGACCGAGGTAGCCAGTTTACCTCCCATTTCTGGAGAGTATTTCAGCGAGAGTTGGGCTCACAGATTGAGTTGAGCACAACATTTCATCCTCAGACGGACGGACAGTCCGAGCGTACTATTCAGATTCTGGAGGATATGTTGCGGGCATGTGTTATTGATTTTGGTGGTTCATGGGATCTGTTATTGCCTTTAGCAGAGTTTGCCTACAACAACAGTTACCAGTTGAGCATTCAGATGGCTACGCATGAGGCGTTGTATGGTAGGCGATGTCGGTCTCCAGTCGGATGGTTTGAGCCCGGAGAGGCTAGGTTATTGGGTTCTGAGTTAGTCCAGGATGCCTTGGATAAGGTGAAGATTATTCAGGATAGGCTTCGCATAGCTCAGTCCAGGCAAAAGCGTTATGCAGATAGTAGAGTTCGAGAGTTGGCTTTCATGGTAGGAGACCAGGTGTTCCTTCGAGTGTCGCCTATGAAGGGCGTGATGAGATTCGGAAAGAAGGGCAAGTTGAGCCCTAGGTACATTGGTCCATTTGAGAATTTTGGACAAGGTAGGAAGGTGGCCTACAGACTTGCCTTGCCACCGCATTTATTAGCTGTGCATCCAGTGTTTTNGGTCGAAGAGTTATCCTTCGGTTCGTGTTCAGTGGAGAGGTCAGCCTGCCGAGGCAGCTACTTGGGAGTCCGAGTCTGATATGAGGAGTCGTTATCCCCATGTTTTCTCAGACTCAGGTACTTTTCTATGTCCGTTCGAGGACGAATGTATATTTTAGAGGTGGAGATTGTGATGACCCAAAAGGTCATCCTAAGTAATTTTAGCTATATCTGTGTTTCGAGGCTCCAAAAGCCTCCGTTGATCTCACCTCGATATGCGTTCGCAGCTCAGGCGTGTAGCCGGGAAGCTTCTATGTGAAAATCTGATAAAAATGGAGTTCTTATAATAAATAATTGAATAAAGTTGACTTTGGTCAACATTTTTGGTAAACGGACCCGGACCCGTGATTTGACTATCCCGGAGGGTCCGTAGGAAAATATGGGACTTAGACGTATGCCTGGAATCGAGTTCCGAGGTCCCCAGCCCGAGAAATGAATTTTTAAAGGAAATTGTTTTCTGAAAATAATAAAGGCTTTTGAAAATGAATATTTATGTGAAAACCGTGTTACCGGGCTCTTATTATGGTTCCGGAGCCCGAAACAGGTTTAATATATGTTCTTTGACTCATTTGTGAAATTTGGTGTAAAACATACTTGAAATGACGTGTTTCGGGTCAAAATTGGAAAGTTAAGCTTTCTGATGTTTTAAGAAATTTCTATGAGTTTTGAGGTTTAATTCCTTGTTTTGATGATATTTTGATGATTTAAAAGCTTGAACAAGTCCATATGATATTTTGGGAGTCGTGTGTGGTTTTGGTTTTGAGACCCGAGGGCTCGGGTTAGTTTCCGATAGCTAACGGGGTGAGTTAAAGGTTAAAAATCTGGTGTAATTGCATTTTGCTGGTGTCAGTTCCATTACTCTATGCGATCGCATTGATTGGTCCGCGATCGCATAGCTTCGTGCCTGGGAGTAGACTGTTACACTATGCGATCGCATAGCACCCTCAGCGATCGCATAGTGTATTAGGTGGGTAAGAGGAGCCCGGGGGGGGGGAGTACTCTTTGCGGTCGCAGCTTCTCCTGTGCGATCGCATAGTGAAGAGGAAGTATTCCTGTGCGATCGCAATAGTCATTTCGCGATCGCAGTGCACCCAGTCTTGGACTCTATGCGATCACATAGAGATATTTCGCCCAGTCGTTTTTTTAAGTCCCAAGACAGAATTATTTCAGGATTTCTCCCATTTTTCACAACCCTTCTTCTTCCACAACCTACCTAGGCGATTTTTGAAGAACTTTTCCTCCATAGCTCCATAGGTAAGTGTTCTTAACATCATTTTCTCTTGTTTTCATCAATCAATCACTAGAATCTAGGCCTAAAATCCAAGAATCAAAGTAGAAATTAGGGGTTTTGGGTAGAGTTAGGTTTTGGGGAATTTTGGGTAATTCAACCCCAATTTGGGGTCGGATTTCAAAACAAATTATATATTCTAACTCGTGGGGGTAGGGGTGAATGGGTTTTGGTCCGAGCCTCGTGTTAGGACAAAGCGGGCCCGGGATCGAATTGTGGGATTTTTGGAAGAATGTTGGGAATTGTATATTTAGTCTACGGGATTGTGTTATTGAGTCTTTATTGATTTTATTGAATTAATTATGCCTAGATATCGTTGTTTCGGAGTCAGATTCTAAAGGAAAAGCGGCGTTAGAGGGTTGATTACTATATTTTGGACCCGAGGTAAGTGTCTTGCCTAACTTTGGTGAGGGATTAGGTATTTCCTGCTATGTGTTATGTGTTTATCATGTACAATGTATAGGTGAGGTGACGAGTACCTTTACATTGTGAGTCTATCATGCCCGTGAGTCTATTTTGATAAAATTCAGTTATTTCTTCAATGTTCATTATATTACGTGATTGCCTCTACTTGAGAAGTTGATTGTGGTTGATGTACTGGTTGTAGAGATTATTAAATGTTGGTTCAATTGAGAATCCAAGTACACAGTATATATATTGAGTTGATTGGTTTATAGCCGTGACCCTTGTCGGGCATTTATTGAGATATTGACTGATATTTTCCCCTTGCCGGGTGATTTGAACTGTATTTTTCCACTATGCTGTGTTCCTTGCCATACACATTGTCTTGCATTGGTGAGGAAGAGTGTAAAGCACGAAGGGTGATGCCGTGCCATATTTACATTCATTGAAAGCACGAAGGTTAATGTCGTTCCATATGTACATTCATTGAAAGCACGAAGGTTAATGTCGTGCCATGTTTACATTCATTGAAAGCACGAAGGTTAATATCGTGCCATGATTTCATTGATTACATCATACATTCCATTGGTGAGGAAGAGAGTAAAAGCACGAAGGGTGATGCCGTGCCATGTTTTTACATTGATTACATTATATCATGTATTGGTGAGAAAGAGAGTAAAAGCACGAAGGGTGATGTCGTGCCATTGTTTATCATTCAGACATTTACATTCATTCTCCGATAAATTGTTTCTTATCCTATTTGGTGTTACTTAACTACTCTATCTTATTGTTTCCCCTTTATCTGCTCTCGTGCCCCTATATGATTATTACTTTCCTTGTCCTTGTTATTTGTATTATGTGTTGTAGAATAGGACAGGTGAACGCTATTGCTAAGTCTATCCTCGTCACTACTTCGGCCGAGGTTAGGCTCGGGCACTTGCTCAGTACATGGGGTCGGTTGTACTGATACTACATTGCACTTCTCAATGTTGTGCAGATCCCGCATCCGGACCCAGTGGACTGCTCTGAGGGAGTCAGCTTCAGTCCACACCGAGCTTCAAGGTATACCGCTGGCGTTCGTGGACCTTGGAGTCTCTCTTGCGTATTAGTCCTCCATTTGTCTTAATTCTTCTATAGTTCTAAAGACAATATTGTATTTCTTCCAGACCGTTGTATTTAGTATTCAGTAGATAGTCCGTGAGTTGTGACACCCCGGTTTTGGGATTATGCGACGTTGTATATTTTACTATTTCATTGTGCATTTTCAGATTACTATTGCACTCTTGCTGTAAGAATTTGAAGTAAATGTTATTTACGCTGAGCTTTGAAAGGTTTTACCTTTACTACTGTTAAATTGGATTTAAATTTGTTAGATCTCTTGCATACGTTGGCTTGTCTAGCGGGTTCAACGTTAGACGCAGTCACGACCTGAAGGGTGGGATTTCGGGTCGTGACACAAAAGCAAGATAAGATTCACATCTTTTCTCAACCATACACTGAGCCTTCTAATAAGAAATCACTCTTCTAGGCACGTGCTCTATAGACCCTCTCCACTAAACTCTCGGCACTCCGGGCATAGCTAGGATCACGGTCTTAGCATGACAATCAAGGATAACATGACATAGGGATAACCAATCCATGCCCAGTATCACATCAAAATCAACCATACTGAGCAACATCAAGTCCACTCGGGTCTCCAGACCCCCAATACATATAAGACACGATCGATACACACGGTCCACAACAATAGTATCGCCCACCGGAGTCGAAACATGAACATACGTAACTAAAGACTCACGGGGCATATTCAGAAAGTGAGTAAAATAGGATGAGACGTAAGAGTAAGTGGAACCAGGGTCAAATAAAGCCAAAGCATCAGTGTGACAAACTGAGATGGTACCTGTAATCACCGCATCCAAGGCCATAGCATCAGACCTAGTTGGAAGTGCATAAATACGTGGTTGGCCTCTACCTGCTCGATATCCCCCTCTAGGGCAGCCTCTAGCTGCCTGACCACCACCCCTGGCTACCTGGGTAGGTGGTGAAGTGACTGGGGCTGAAGTCGAGGGCTGAACCCTCTGCTGAGATGAACTACCAGGACGACGGGGACACTGCCTCCACCCATGTTCGAACTCTCCACACTCAAAACAACCACCCGGAGCTGAAGATGGAGACTAAAGAGAATCCCTGCCACCATGATAACCACTAGATGAACCATGCATAGAAGAACCCTTATATGATGATGCTCTAGAGGAGCTCTGAGCTGGAAGGGCACTAAAAGATGAACGTCTCTGATGAGAACTGCGGGGACCCTGCCCCGAAGATGCACCACTGTAAGCTGGGTGAGCTGGCTTTGGATATCTAAATGGACGACATCTACTGTGCTGAAACTGCCCTCTGGAAGGGGTACCATTGAAGCTACCTGATCCCCGAGGCCTCTTGGCTTCCCTTTCCTCACGCTCCTGCCTACGAACCGACTCAATTTCCCGAGCAATTTCAACTACCTGCTCGAATGTAGCTCCAGACACTCTCTATCTGGTCATCAAAATGCGAAGCTGATACGTGAGACCATCTACAAATCTCCTAATCCTCTCCCTGTCAGTAGGGACTAACTCAGAAGCATGTCTAGCCAACTCGGAAAACCTCATCTCTTACTGAGTAATTGACAACTCTCCCTGGCGCAGCTGCTCAAACTACCTGCGCTGCTCCTCTCTGTGGGACTGAGGAACATACTTCTCCAAAACGATTGTGGAGAACTGCTTCCAGGTGAGAGGTGTTGAACCAACCGTCATACACCTCTCGAATGCCTCCCACCAAGTGAAAGAAGCACCCGCAAACTGAAACTTAGCAAATGAGACCCCAATGGTCTCCAAAAAAACCCGCAGTACGTAGTATCCTCTGGCATTTATCCAGAAAACCTTGGGCATCCTCACCCTCTGTGCCGCTGAAAGTCGGAGACTGAAGTCTATTGAACCTATCTAGCCTACGCTGCTCATCCTCGGGCATAGATGGGACTACATAGTTCTGAGCTGGGGAAACCGGCTGAGCTGGGACTACCCCCGGTGCCTGAATACCCTATACAGCCAGCTCAGGTGTCCGGGCAGCTGGAGTCTAAATGCCTCCCCCATCCTGAGCTGCAGTGGCAATAGAAGACATGGCAGCTGCCTGAGCTAAACTGGTACACACCGTCAATATCTGAGTCAGGGTCTCCTGAAGACCCGGAATAACAATAGGCATTGCCGGTGCCTGAGCTTGTCCCGTTGGAGCCTATGATATGGGGACCTGATCCTGAATGATATGGGGATTATATGGTACTATCTCGGCTGCTGCGCGGGCTGCTCCCCTAACTCCACCACGGCCTCGACCCCTTGTGGGTCTGGCTGGTGTTTGGTCACCCTGATCGGTAGTGCGTGTCCTCACCATATGTGAGAGATTGAAACAACATGAGTTTAGATTTCAAGAACCAATAGATTGGCACGAAAGAGTTCAAGAAATTGAGATTTTTCCTAAGAGTCTTGTAGCCTCTCGAAGATAAGTACAGACGTCTCCGTACCGCTCTGCAAGACTCTACTAAACCTGCTCATGACCGTTGAGTCCTATGTAACCTAGAGATCTGATACCAACTTGTCATGACCCCAAATCCTAACAGGTCGTGATGGCTCCTATCGTAGAACTAGGCTAGACAACCATCACATAATTACTCATTTTTTTCTATTATAATATTTCAAAATTCAGGAATAAGCAGCAAATAGAGTATTAATTCTTTAAGTCTTTACGCCCCAATAATAATCTAACTGTCTAAACAAATCTCCCTAGACTGGAGTCAACCGATCACGAGCATCTAAGAAATAAACTAACTCTGTTAATGTCATAATACATGTCTATGAATCAAATACTAAGTACTATATGTAGAAGGGAAATGGAGAAGTTGCGGACGCTGGACAGCTACCTCGAAATCCCAAACGTTGGTGACAACGAACTCGGACGACTACTGCTCCGAACCGGTACCTGGATCTGCACACAGGGGTGCAGGGAGTAATGATGAGTACGCCAACTCAGTAGTAATGAAAATAAATCACAATCTGAAGTATATGAAACACACAGCACAAAACACCAATCCACAAAACAGTAACACATCAAGTCTCAATACAATATACATAAGTTCTAAACCCAATTTCCAGGAAATCCTTTGAAACGAGTATATTTTCCAGTATTTCTCAGTAAAACTCTCAGTAAAATCAGTATGAAAAATGAAGTGAATCATAGTCAAAACTCAGTAAAATATCATCATAAAACTGCCCCTCGTGCCATAATCATCCCTCGTAACAATTTCCCTCAGCACCTCACCATTACTCTGTATCAGCCCCGCGGGAAACCTCACTGTCACTCATGCCTCCCAATCACTCTTCACTTGGCACTCGCACTCAGTAGGTACCTGTGCTCACTGGGGGTGTGTACAGACCCCGGAGGGGCTCCTACTGCCCAAGCGCTATAAACAAGCCACATCATGGCATAAATTACTCTCAAGCACTCGGCCTCTCTCTCATATCATAACATCCTCACAACATTGGCCCTCGGCCTCACTCATTCAGACACTCTCATCATTCCACTCGGGCGATGAATAAAACGGGGTTCTCGACCCAAAATAGTATTTCATTTCAAGAAATAGTAATATTATCAAATAAGAGTGTCAATAATTTCACAAGAAAGACTGAGTGTAAAATCATAGTTTCTAAGTGAGGAATATCAGTAAAATAGCCCCCAAGGGGTTAAACAGATCGTCACTAGGCCCCAAACATATCTTACCACCCAATTATATCAAATCATAGTAGTACTATAGAGAATAAACTTTAAAAGCAGTTTCGCAACTCAATAGTTGCCTAAAAAGGTACATTTTTCCCAATTTCCAATTCGTGCACGCCCCACACTCGTCAACCAGTGTGTGCGTCGCTCCAAATCCGTGAAAGGATGTAAAGTCCGGGGTTTCATATCCTCAGGGCAGGATTTAAAGACATTACTTACCTCAAACCAGCCCGAAAAGCTACTCTGCAACCCGCTTGCCTCTCAAATCAACTTCCGAGTGCTCCAAATCTATCAAGTTCAGATTTTTCACATCGTATTATTCTAAGGGAATGAATTCCAATTGAAAAATATCAATTTTAGCACAAACCCCGAAATTAGCCAAAACCAAACCTCCGGGCCCGCGTGTCGGAACTCGACAAATTTTATAGCAAAATGTTCATCATCATATCACGAGTCCGTACATATAAAGAACTCTAAAATCGGAGTTCGTTTGACCCCACAAATCATCCCTAGAAGGTCTCATATTTTTAAGCCCTAATTCCATCTTTTTCTACTGATTTTCATGAATTAAACACGGATAATAAGGTATTTAATCACCTATTATCGAGTTTTAGGGTCCAAAATCCTTACCTCAATGAAGAACAATGATTTTCTCTCTTAAAAATCGCCTCAAGAGATTCTTCCCGTTCAAAAATGGTGGAAAGTGGGTATTGGTCGTGGAGGGTTTATTTAAATACTGCCCAGGTCTTTCTTCACTGCGATCGCGGGAGTTCCCGCGCGATCGCGAAGAACAAATTCCCCATACCCTCAAAGACCCTACGCGATCGCAGCACAAACCATGCGATCGCGATTCATTAGAACCTCAACCCACGCGATCGCAAACATATCCACGCGATCGCGAAGAACAGTTGAACCCACTCCCCACGCGCCTGACTAACCCTACGCGATCGCGAACAAGGCCACGCGATCGCACTGCTCAAACCTACCAGCCTATGCGATCGCACTCTCCTGCTCTAGCGATCGCGATGCACAAAATCGCCTGACCCTCAGATTACTCTACGCGATTGCAGCAATAGCCACGTGATCGCGGAGAAGGAACGCCAGGTGTTATAACACCGAAAAACAACAATATCTTTAAGTCTAAAGTGCTCGTTTGAGCATCCAAAATACACCCGAGGCCCCCGGGACCTCAACCAAACCTACCAACATATCCCATAACATCATTCAAACTTAGTCGAGCCTTCGAAACATCATAAACAACATCAAAACACCAAAATCGCATCGAATTCAGGCCTAAAAACTTTGAAATTTCTAAAATCCACCAATGATGCCGAAACTATCCAAAACACATCCGATTGACCTGAAAGTTTGCAGCCATATCCAAAATGCTATTAAGAACCTGTTCCAACTTTCAGAATTCCATTCCGACCCCGATAGCCTATTTTCCACTGCCGACCGGAAATCACCAAAACTAACTTTCACCAATTCAAGCCTAATTCTACATCGGACATCACCTAACGAAGCTATCTGAGCCATAAAATCTGCATTCCGAGATCGTTTACCAATAAGTCAACTCTCAGTTGACTTTTCTAACTATAAGGCTATTTTTAAAGACTAAGTGGATAAATTCTCACTACAACCATTCCGATTCCGAGCCTACCAACTCTAACACATCATAAACAGTATATCCAACCTATGACAAGGAAATAACAGTAATTATAATGCAGGTTCTACGTAACGACCGACCAGGTCATTTCAGAAAAGTGGAGTTTTAGCAACAATAGCTCGTGTAGTCACTCGTCACCTCACGTACACGACGCCCATATAACAAAAATTTTATCAAAATAACCTAAGGGGTAGTCCCCAACACAGAGTTAGGCAAGCCACTTACCTCGACTGCCACGAGTATCCTACTCCGAATGGTCCAAATGTATTCAATTTGATTGCATAATGTAAATATCACTTTAAGGAATCAAAATAGCTAATAACTTCGAAGCTAATACTCGAAATTAGGAAATTTTCCCAAAACGTCCCCCGGGCCCACATCTCAGAAACGGATAAAAATTACAAATTATGAACACCCATTCACTCACGAACTCACTCGAACAAGAATCATCGAAATGCGACGTCAAAATCTTCCTAAATCCTCAGATTTCTACTTGGGGAACCTTCATCTCATTTTCATGATTTTTCACCCAAATTCATTGATTAGATTGAGTAAATTGCTAGATATTAATGATATACAAGTGAATTAAGGTTAGAAATCGTTAACTATGAAGCTCCTCTTCAAAACCCACTGAAAATCGCCAAAACCCGAGCTCTAAATCGTTTTAGGAGATATGAATCTCAAACCCTCGGATTTTTGTATAAATATCCCAGGGATTTCGCACCTGCCTGAGGGTATGAAACCCCCGACTTTACATCCTTTCATGGATTTGGAGTGACTCACACACTGGATGACAAGTGTGGGGCGTGCACGAATTGGAAATTTGGAAAAAAAATATACCTTTTTAGGTTACTATTGAGTTGCGAAACCGCTTTTAAGCATATGATTTATAGTATTACTGTGTTTTGATATACTTGGGTTGTAAGCCATGTTTGGGGCCTAGTGCCGATCTGTTTAAACCCTTGGGGGCTGTATTTACTGATATTCTCACTACTTTGAAATTATGATTTTTCACTCAGTCTTTCTTGTGAAATTGTTGACACTCTTTTTTGATGATATTACTATTTCTTGAAATGAAATACTATTTTGGGTCGAGAACCCCGTTTTATTCATGGCCCGAGTGGCATGCTGAGAGTGTCTGACTGAGTGTGGCCGAGGGCCAATGTTGTGAGGATGTTATGATATGAGAAAGGTCGGGTGCCTGAGAGTGATTTATGCCATGATGTGGCTTGTTTATAGCGCTTGGGTTGTAGGAGCCCCTCCAGAGTCTGTACACACTCCCAGTGAGCTCAGGTACCTACTGAGTGCGAGTGCCGAGTGATGAGTGATTGGGAGGCATGAGTGACAGTGAGGTTGCCCGCGGGGCTGATACAGAGTAATGATGAGGTGCTGAGGGAAATTGATTTTTAAAATATTATAATAGAACAAATGCGTAGTAATGTGATGGTTGGCTAGCCTAGTTCCACGATAGGCGCCATCATGACCTGTTAGTATTTGGGGTCGTGACAATATCTGATCATAGCCCAATGCTACTTACTTTTCACTCAGCTCCTAAAACTGGAAAAATACCTTTCAAATTCTTCAACATATGGGCAGATCATGACAGTTTTGCTGTAATTGTGGAAAGAGTTTTGAATCAGTCACATACTAGTTGCAAAATGAAGAACATCTGGTTAAAGTTGAAGGCAACAAGACCTCTATTAAGGAATTTGAATAATGATCTAGAGTGAGCTTAGAGGATGTGCTACAGAAGATCACTGCAGCACGCAATGACTCACTGATTGAAGACGAGAAAAATATATTGCAAAACTTAGAAAAATGATCTCTTATAGAAGAAAGTGTGTTGAGGCAGAAGACAAGAACCAAATGGATCAAACTAGGAGATTCAAATAATAAGTACTTTACAGCAATCATGAAAGAAAGAAGCCAAAATAAATAGTTAAATGAGCTTTCTGCACTCACAGGTGCTAAGCTTACTCATCCTGACAATATAAAGCAAGAAGTTGTGGAATTTTACAAGTCTGTGATGGGATCAACAGCTCACTCTCTTCATGCTATAAATAGAGTGATTATGAAAAATGGTCCAGTTTTGTCACAACAACAAAAGATTGCCCTATGTGCTTAGGTTATTGACAGAGAGATTTTTGCTGGTTTTATGTGCTATTGATAGTGATAAAGCACCATGAATTGATGGTTATAATGTTTATTTCTTTAAGAAGGCATGGGTGACCATAAAAGAAGAAGTTAGTCAAGCTATTAAAGAGTTCTTTCTTACTGGGAAACTTTATAAAGTTGTGAATTGTACAACTCTCACATTGGTGCCTACATTGACTAATCCCAGCACAATAAAAGATTTCAGACCAACTGCTTGTTGCACCATGCTTTACAAGCTGATATCTAAAGTTCTAGCAGCTTGAATTCAGCAAGTTATTGCACCAGTTATATGTGAGGCACAAGCAGGGTTCATACCTGGTAGGAGAATAGCAGATAATATCATACTAGCCCATGAACTAATGAAAGCTTACACAAGGAGGAGCATTTCTGCTAGGTGCATGATCAAAATTGACCTCCAAAAAGCTTATGATTCAGTTGAATGGAGCTTTTTGGAGCAAGTTATGATTGAAATGGGATTCCCAGTGAGGTTTGTGTCACGGCCCAAATTCCCAACCTTAGGGATCGTGATGGCGCCTAACACCACACTTGCTAGGCAAGCCAATGTTAGACCTAGTTTAATTAATTTCTGTTAAAGTCTATTTAATCATAGCAGAACAATTTAAAAAAATAAACTAAGTCTATTTCATTTCCAATATAAAGTCACAAATAAAATAATGAACGAGTAATTAAGCCGAGCCACGAACTAAATAAATAACTATAAAACTATCCTAGGGTCTGGTGTCACGATTCATGAACCACTAAGCATACTACAAATACTGGGCTGAAAGAATTAATATATAACTGTTTGAATCAATAAAAATAGTAATCCAAATAGTATGGAGAAGACTCCAACAATCTGCGGACGCCGGCAAATCTACCTAGTGTCTCTGAATGAATGATGACAGTTACTAAAATATCCTAACTCTGGCTGGTACCTGTATCCGCACAAAAGAGTGCAGAGTGCAGTATCAGTACAACCGACCCCATGTACTGAGTAAGTGTCGAGCCTAACCTCGGCGAAGTAGTGACGAGGCTAGGACAAGACACCACATAAAACCTAGATATTATATAATCTTGCTAGCAGGAATAACAACAATTAAGGAATTTAAATGAACTAGCAATTAATGGGAAGGGAGCATGCGATGGGGAATTTCTAACATAATAAATGAGGAAAATAATAAGGCAAACACAGATAGTGATCAACAATAATTTCACCAATTAAAAATAGAAAGGAAACTTGCACGGCATCACCCTTCGTGCTTTTACTCTCAGCCTCACCATATGCATCAGTATAAATGTAAATGTGCACGACATCACCCTTCGTGCTTTACTCTCTTCCTCACCATATGCATCAATATAAATGTAAATGTAAATGTGCACGGCATCACCCTTCGTGCTTTATCACCCTTCCTCACCTTATGCATAAATGTAAATGTAAATGTAAATGTGCACGGTATCACCCTTCGTGCTTTATCACTCTTCCTCGCCTTATGCATAAATGTAAATGTGCACGACATCACCCTTCGTGCTTTATCACTCTTTCCTCAGCATATGCATAAGTATGAATGTGCATGGCATCACCCTTCGTGCTTTATCACTCTTTCCTCACCCAAATAGTGGAAACAATAATATACCGTCAAGGGAATCAACAATAGAAACAATTACATCCCGGCAAGGGAATCAACTATAACCAATCTAGTTGCAACAGTTAACTTCACAAAATAAATCTCAACTTGAGCCAATGCTCAACAATGGTCAATTACCAAGGAATCATCATAAGTTTTGTTCTACACGGAGAGTCATTAGTTTAAACATGGACAATACATAATAAGAGTCACAACAATCGCAATATAAGACTCACGGGCATGCTTGACACCAACGTATAGATACTCGTCACCACACCTATACGTCATACTCAACACTAACACGTAGCAAATAAGACAACAACACATATTCCCTCAAGCTAAGGTTAGGCCAAATACTTATCTCAATTTCGCAGACCATTCGCTGCTCAATTATAGCTTTTTCTTTCGAATTCACCTCCAACACACTCGAATCTAATCATAATTAGCTTACTATCATTAATTAATGCTAAAGGAAGTAATTTTACTGAAAATTATGATTTTTCCTAAGTTTTCTCAAAAAAAGTTAAAACCCGACCCCGTGCCCGCTTGGTCCGAACTCGGGGTTCAGACCAAATTACATTTACCCATTCACCTCCGAGCCCGAATATGTAATTAGTTTCGAAATTCGACCCCAATTCGAGGTCAAATTTCGAGTTTGACAAAATTCCCTAATTCTAACCAAACCCTTAATTTTTACCATGAAAATTCTTAATTTTTGATTGAAAAGTGATGAATAACATTGGGTAATTGAAAGAGTAGAGTTTAGAATTGTTTACCAACACTTTGGGGATGAAATTAGGTGAAGAAAATAGCCTTTAGGTCTTTTTAGTTCGAAAATATGAAAACAAAAATGGTTGATGCCCGAGTTGGATTCTGTTAAGGGAGGCGTTGGTGATTTAATAGGTTATGGTTGCTGTGATATTTTTTTTTTTGAATAAAAAGCATGGAGCACCAGTGCACCAGTAACTGTTATGGCAGCAGATTTTTTTTTACAAGTTAAAAACATCCCAAAGCCTACCCGAAACTCACCTGAGCCATTAGGGCTCCAAACCAAACATGCACACAAGTCTAAAAACATCATACGGACTTGTTCGTGTGATCAAATCATGAAAATAACATCTAAAACTATGAATTTAACCTCAAAACTCATCATTTTTCTCAGGAGCACTTAAATTTCACTATTTCTCAACCCGACGTCCGAATCACGTCAAATAAACTATAATTTTTACCAAATTTCAGAGATAGTACTTAAATACTATAACAACCCTGTACCGGGCTGCGGAACCAAAATACGGGCCCGATACCAATGGTTTCAAACATAAATTCCTTTATTTATTTCATTAATAATTTAGTAAAACAATTTATTTCTAAGGCTTGGGACTTCGCAATTCGATTCCGGGCACACGCCCAAGTCCCATATTTTACTACGGACCTCCGGGGATCGTCGGAACAAAGATCCAGGTCCGTTTACTCAAAATGTTGACTCAAGTCAACTAAAACTAAATTTTAATTCTAAAAATTATTATTTCTTATATTTTCACATAAAAGCTTTCCGGTTTCACACCCGGACTGCGTACGTAAAAATGAGGTAATTAAAATTAATCTCTTTATGGCTAATAAGCCTAGAACGGAGTATTAATTCATAAAATGACCCCTTGGGTCGTCACAATCTCCACCTCTAAAACAAACGTTCGTCCTTGAACAGACATAGAAGATTACCTGAATTGGCAAATAAGTGTGGATATCTACTTTGCATGTCCGACTCGGAATCCCAAGTAGTTACCTCAACGGGCTGACCTTTCCACTGCACTCGAATTGAAGGATGACTCTGAGATTTCAACTGACGAACCTGCCGGTGTAAAATGACTATCGGCTCCTCCTCATAAGTCAAGTCTTTGTCCAATTGGACGGAGCTGAAATCTAACACGTGGGATGAGTCACCATGATATTTCAGAGCATAGACATGTGGAATCTCAAACTACCCGATATACCTAGGGCTCAACTTACCCTTCTTCCCAAATCTCATAACACCCTTCATGGGTGATACCCGAAGCAATACTCTCTCTCCAACCATGAATGCCACATCACGGACCTTACGATCGGCATAACTCTCTTTCCTAGACTGAACTACACGAAGTCTCTCCTGAATAATCTTGACCTTATCTAAGGCCTCCTGAACTAAATCTGTACCAAATAACCGAGCCTCTTCCGGCTCAAACCATCCAACTGGCGAACTACACCGTCTACTATATAATGCCTCGCAAGGAGCCATCTAAATGCTCGATTGATAACTATTATTATAAGAAAACTCAGCTAACGGCAAGAACTGATCCCAAGAACCTCCAATGTCAATAACACAAGCGCGGAGAGTATCTTCAAAAATCTGAATAGTACGCTCGGACTGCCCGTTCGTCTGCGGATGAAATGATGTACTCAACTCAACCCGTGTACCCAAGTCACGCTTAACTGCCCTCCAAAAGTGCGAAATAAACTCCGTACCCCGATAAGAAATGATAGACACAGTCACACCGCAAAGGCGAAAAATCTCTCGAATATATATCTCTGCCAACCGCCCCAAAGTATAAGTACTTTCCACTAGAATGAAATGTGTTGATTTAGTCAGCATATCCACAATAACCCAAACCGCGTCGAATTTCCTCTGAGTCCGTGGGAGTCCAACAACGAAGTCCATAGTGATACACTCCCACTTCCACTTAGGATTCTTTATCTGCTGAAGCAAACCACCGGGTTTCTAATGTTCATACTTTACCTCTTGAATTTTTTAAGCAACGAGCCACATAAGAAACAATGTTCTTTTTCATCCTTCTCCCCCAATAATGTTGCCTCAAATCCTGGTACATTTTGGCTGCACCTGGGTGAATAGAATACTTAAAACCAGTTCCTCAAGGATCAACTCACGAAGGCCATCAATATTAGGCACACATATACGACCCTGCATCCTCAAAACACCGTCGTCTCCAACTGTAACCTGCTTAGCACCATCGTGCCGAACTGTGTCCCTAAGGACCATCAAATGTGGGTCATCATCATGCTAATCTCTGATACGCTCAAGTAAGGAAGACTGAGCGATTGTACAAGCTAGAGCACTGCTAGGCGAAATAACCAACCTCACGAACTGATTAGCCAAAGTCTGACTGTCTGAAGCTAACGGTCTCTCACCGACTGGAATATATGCAAGGCTGCCCATACTCATCGCCTTTCTACTCAATGCATCGGCCACCATGTTGGCCTTCCCTGGATGATATAATATAATGACATCATAATCTATCGATAACTCTAACCATCTCCGCTGCCTCAAGTCTAGATCCTTTTGCTTGAACAAGCACTTGGGGCTACGATGATCTGAGTAAACCTCACACAACACACCATAAAGATAGTGCCTCCAAATCTTCAATGCGCGAACAATGGATGCCAACTCCAAGTCATGGACATGATAATTCTTCTCATGAACCTTCAACTATCGCGACGCATACGTAGTCACCTTGCCATCTTGCATTAATACTGCGCCAAGTCCAATACGAGATCCATCACAATACACCGTGAAAGAACCTGAACCTGATGGTAACACCAACACTAGTGCTGAAGTCAAGGCTGTCTCGAGCTTCTGAAAGCTCGCCTCACACTCGTCTAACCATTTGAATGGGGCACCTTTCTGAGTCAATTTATTCATAGGGGCTGATATAGATGAAAACCCCTCCACAAAACGACGGTAGTAACCCGCCAAACCCAAGAAACTCCTGATTTCTGTGGCTGTACTAGGTCTAGGCCAATTCTTGACTGCCTCTATTTTCTTAATAGTTGGTCATAGCCAATTACAGAATTATCAAACAGCTTGACGTTAACAATAAACTCTTTTCAAACCTTTACAATATTGATAACAAGATACGATGTTGGAAGACCTCGTAATTATATACCCGGATTAACATATCTCATTTAACGCCACATGGGCGGGCACCTACCTTGTAGGTTAAAGCTCAATAATTATAGCACGAATTTGGCAAATTATGCATAGATAATTTTTATACAATTTTTTTTGAATAAACCTAACAGGCATGACTCCCTATTAGTACTATAGTACAAATTTTAATTTCACAAGGGAGAATTTTTCATCATAAGGATCTCGTCCTTACATAACTTCCACCGTGGCTCGTAGCCCGATTTAAACATATAAAATCATATTAAAATGCGAGGATCTCGCCCTCAATTCTGAATTACAAGTAATATGCATATCGTGCAAATCGAAACATTCCATTTTCTTCTTTTAAATATTTTTCGTTAAACAAATTTACAACACGTAATGATAGACATAGCTATCTCCATAGAATTTCTCAATACAAATATTCACATAAGTAGATTTTAGAGTTACGAAGCTCACCCGAGAGTGGAGCATATTAGGAGGACTTTTCTAGATACTCATAACTGAATAAAGTTAAGGAAATTATCTCTTTATAATAACTAGAGATTGTTCTTGTAATGGAACCATTTGATATAACGACCTCAGCCATACCATAGAAAATATATCAACATGCTGGGTCTCCACCTCTAGGAATCTGACCTCCACCTTTGACATTCCGACCCCTTTTTCCCTAGTTGGTCATATAAGTTGAGTTGTAACTGCAATGGGGCACGTAACCTGAGTGCTCTGATGAAATGATTCTCCTGCTCATACCGATTTTATACTAAATAACTTGGAATAACCGTTGTACGAATCTCATAGCGGTGGTGCATTAAAAGAACTCATTGAAGCACCCCGAGTAATCAGATATACAGACTGGGCTTACATTTCCTATGTGTGCAATAGGAATCATGCTTAGGACTAATGTGTACAACAGAAATCATGTTGTTTAGGATTTCATAAACCTGTTTTTAGCACTTTACTTCAATACTGTTATGTCGCTTAAAAACATCCAGTTCGGTAATAACAATGAAAATGCTGTCATGTGATTATGTTCATGCATTCTAAAAAAATATAATCTAAATCCTGCCTAAAACGAGTGTTAACAAATTTGCATTACTTTGCCATGTTATACGTAGAGACCATGTTCTAGGTAAACAACTAATAAACAAGTCACTCTCATACTTGCTGCATATTTTGAAAGCATGCATACATTTAGCAAATCCTTCCTAGGAATTCTGCATACAAACCGTTATGTATCTCTATATGTGCATATTAGACATCATGTTTTAGGATCTCATTCAACACCTAGTTTAACTACTGATGCATGAGAAAGGCCTAACAAACAGTCCCCCATGTTTCATAACTGGTATTAATTCCGCATTTTTGTAAGTACAACATTTTTAGGCAACACCACTAAAACAGTTTCTTTAATAATTTGGGTAATTACTGAGCCTTATTCCTACATCTAGGCAAGCCTTAGTGCCACGAACCCAAATCCTAAACAGGCCGTGAGGGCGCCTATCGTGGAACTAGGCTAGCCAACCATCACATAACTACCCATTCGTTCAATTATAATAATTCACAATTCAATAATAACAGCAACCATAGCAATAAATAAATTTATTTAAGTCTTAGCGTCCCAATAATAATCTGACAGTCTAAACGAAACCTCTTAATACTGGAGTCAACATGGTCACGAGCATCTACGAAATAAAGCTAACTCTACTAATGTCTTAAAGAAAGTCTAGGAATGAAATGCTAAAACTAGATAAGGAAGGGAAGTAGAGAAGCTGTGAACGCTGGACAGCTACCTCGAAATCCCGTAACTGCTGCTAATGAACAAGGCAGCTACTGCTCCAAATCGGTACCTGGATCTGTGCACAGAGGCACAGGGAGTAATGATTAGTACGCCAACTCAGTAGTAATGAAAATAAATCGTAGTCTGAGAAGTAAGAAACACACAACACAGATACACCAATTCACAAAACCAGTAAAACACCAAGTCACCATAAAGTGTTCATTAAGTACACAAGTTCGAAAACCAATTTCCAGAAATCCTTTGAAACAAGTATAATTTCAACATATATCTCAGTAAAACTCTTAGTAAAATCAGTTTGGAAATCAAAGTAAATCATAGTTCGAAAACTCAGTAAGACCATCATAATCTGCCCATCGGGCCAAAATCATTTCTCGTAACAATTTCTTTACGTATCAGCCCATCATGCAACCGCACAGTCACTCAGACCATCAGGAAATCTCACAATCACTCAACCCATCAGGCAACCTCACAATCACTCAGCCCATCAGGCAACCTCACAATCACTCAGCCCATCAGGCAACCTCACAATCACTCAGCCCATCAGGCAACCTCACAATCACTCAATATTAGCCCTGCGGGCAATATACTCATTAGGTACCTGCGCTCACTAGGGGTGTGTACAGACTCCGGAGGGGCTCCTACAGCCCAAGCGCTATAAACAAGACACATCATGGCATAAATCAGTCACAATATTGGCCAGCAGCCACACTCATATCATAATATCCTCACAATATGGGCCAGCAGCCTCACTCAGTCAGACACTCTCAATTTTCCCTTCAGACCATAAATATATTGGGTTCTCGACCCAAAACAACGTTTCATTTCCAAGAAATAGTATCAAAATACTCTGAGTGTCAAATAATTTTACAGAAAAGGCTGAGTGAAAAATCATAACATATCAATGAGGAAAATAGTAAAAATATCCCCCAAGGGGTAAACAGATCGGCACTAGGCCCCAAACATGGCTTACATCCCAAGTATATCAAAATAGATCAATACTAATAAGCATAGGCTAAACAAATCGGTTTCGCAACTCATTAGTTGCCCAATTAAGGAATATATTTCCAAAGTTCCAATCTTTGTATTCCAAAACCCATGAAAAAAAAGAAAGGGTGCAGAGTCTCGGGGTTTCATACCCTCAGGACAAGATTTAAAGATATTACTTACCTCAAACTAGCCCGGAAACTATTCCGCAATACGCTTGCCTCTCGTATCAACCTCCAAATGCACCAAATCTACCAAGTGAAGATTTTTATCATCAAATTATGCTTAAGGAATGAATTCCAATTGAAAAATATCGATTTTAAGCACAAAACCCGAAATCGGTCAAAACATGACCCCCGGACCCGCATCTCGGAATTCAGAAATTTTTATATAGAAATGTTATTCATCATCTCACGAGTCCGTACATATAAAGAACGCTAAAATCGGAGTTCGTTTGACCCATCAAATCGACCCCTAAAGGTCTCATAATCTCAAGCCCTAAACCCACCTTTTTCTACCGATTTTCATGAATTAAACACTGAGATTATGCTCCTTAATCACCTATAATCGAGTTTTAATGACAAAAATGCTTACCTCTATGAAGAACACTGATTCCCCCTTCAAATATCGCCTCAAAAGCTCTCCTTCCGTACAAAAATGGTGTAAAAATATGTTAGGGTGTTTATTTTTATATTGCCCAGGTAAATACCCTCCGCGATCGTGGTCAAACACACGCGATCGCACAGTACAACTTTCCCCTTCTCCGCAATCGCAGGCCTCCTATTGCGATCGCACAGTGCATTATTTCCATCCAACCCCACGCGCCCAACTCCCTTGTGCGATCGCACACAAGCCCCTGCGATCGCACTGCCTTCTCCCCCTCTACTCTGCGACACACCTCCTCACCTGGGATCGCACAGAACAAATTTCCTGATCTCACCAACTACCCTGTGCGATCGCATTTAATACCCTGCGATCGCATAGAGGAAATACACACCTGCAACACACCAGCAAAACAACTATTTCTCTAAGTCCAAATGAGTCCGTTAACCACCCGAAATCAATCCTGAGCCCCTCGGGACCCCAACCAAATTTACCAACACATTATAAATGCACAAACTTAGTTGAACTCTCAAAACACTAAAAATAACATCAAAACACCAAAATCACATCGGATTCAAGCCTAAGAACTTCCAAATTTCTAAAATCCACCAACGAGGCCGAAACTATCCAAAACAACTCCGATTGACCTGAAACTTTGGAGACATATCCAAAATGACATTAAGAACTTGTTCCAACTTTTGGAATTCCATTCCGACCCTGATATCCTATTTTCCACTGCCGACCGAAATCGCCAAAAACTAACTTTCGTCAATTCAAGCCTAATTCTACACCGAACATCATAAAAATATTCTGAACACACTCCTAAGTCCCAAATCACCTAACGAAGCTATCCGAGCAATAAAATCCGTATTCCGAGGTCGTTTACCAATAAGTCAACTCTCAATTGACTTTTCCAACTTTAAGGCTACTTTTAAATACTAAATGACTAAACTCTCACTACAACCATTCTGATTTCAAGCTTACCAACTCTAACACATCAGTAAGAGGTAAACCAAGCTATGACAAGGAAATGACAGTAATTATAATGCAGATTCTACGTAACGACAGACCGGGTCGTTACACTTAGGTGGTTGAATCATTAAGCTAAAAATCTGCCTTTCCTGTATGTGTTGCTCAAAGCTCAACATGTTCTTTTTTTTATCAGTAGGCAAAATTGATTAGGGCTTTCTAATTAATAAAAATAAAAATGCATGTATGTTTATCTTCTAAACTCACTTAGACATCATATCTTAGGTTTCTGAATTTAAATACTGTCCTTACTTGTGTTTGAGTTGTGCTGTTATGTGCATTATCTACGGAGGTAAATTTGAGCCTCTTACATGCTCCTATGTGTTCCCATTTACTGCAGTCCTATGTGTTCTTTAGTTTTCGCCTTAGAATTTTACCTTTCAAACCTGAGGGTCTGCCTAGTACCTCCCTTTTAGGATAGTAGTCCTAACGTCCTCCGGGACTGATAGGAAGGGACGGGTAACAACACGCAAAAGAGTTCGTGACCAACACATGCTTTAATTACTTTCACGGGGTGGGGAAAAGGTAGAATATGGATATGATGACCATGCGCTAATACCACGTGTAGCCCCTCTTTGAGGAGTGTCATACCGGGTATTGCATTAATGTGATCCATATTATCATAAACCTAGGATACCCCTTACTTTACAGGTTTAGACTGTAACTCTTTTTCAAGACTGAGCTCTTCTCCAATTATTTCAAACACCTTGTATGCTTAAGGACTTAAACCCCCTCTTATTTGATCCCTTATTCGTTTGTTTAATAAATCGTACAAATTCACAAAAGCTATTTGACCGGGAACCACACTTGTGGATCCTGAGGGGTGCCTAACACCTTCCCCTTGGGATTATTTCAAGCCCTTACCCTACCTCTGGTTAACAACGTAGTTGTAAATGAACCCCTTAGGTGCCCTAACGCACCTTTAAAATCGTTAGGTGGCGACTCTCACAAAATGCAGACCCCTTCCCAAAAGGAAAGAGTTGTCTCAACCCAAATGTCCTGAACCCGATCTCCGCGAGGAAAAAGGGGGCGCGACATGGATCAGGTGGACTCATGCTTTTTATATAAAAGATAAGAAGCTAGAAGATATGAAAATTTTACAACGGGCAAGCTGGATGGTCAGGAAGATCTTAAGTGCCAGAACAACTCTACAATAAGTACATCATAAGCAGCATGTCAAAAAGAGTATGATTAGTCAGTTTTATCTCCAGCTACTAGGAAATAAGCCAAGAGTCACTTGGAAATGTTTGATGTTCCAAAACAAGGCTAGACAAAAAGCTATATTTACAATGTGGCTACAATTGCATAGGAGATTTTTAACAGTTGATAGGTTGATCAAATGGGGTGTCGCTGTGGAATTAAAATGCTCTCTATGTCAGAATCATGATGAAAACAAAGATCATTTGTTTGTAGAATGTCAATTTTCCAAGGCAGTCTGGCAGAAGGTCCTACAATGGATGCAAAGGCAGGATGTAGTTCGAGACAATTGGGAGCAACATGAACAATGGATGATACACTGTGCTAAAGGCAGATCTTATGTAGCTCAACTGTATAACATGGTGTATGCTGAGATCACATATAGTCTGTGGATTGAAAGGAATATGAGGATATTTGAAAAGAAAAGCAGAGGCGTAGATAGTATAGCTCGAGAAATAGCCTACATATGTGTTGGCCCATGTTATTGAATGGGTTTTGAAGATTGACAAGTTGAACCAGGTCCATCAGAGCACACGCATCTGAACGAAACAGTTGGCACAAGAAGTGTTCATGCATATGAGACATCAGTGATTGTTGAGTATCAAAGAGCTAAAAGGATGTATACTAGTACGAAAAGGTTGCAAACTGATAAAGAAGATTGAAGTTGATTTCAGCAAGGACAGAAATAGAGAAGGAAGTTGAGTCATAGTCGAACTCATATACCCAGGCAGAATTGGATCAAAACTGAACCATGTACTCGACAACTGACTCTATAAATACTCAATGTATTACTGTTGAAAGAAGTGACGCACAAAGACAAAAGTGAATCAAGTTATGTAAAGCAAAAGTTCTCAGGATATTTTGCAAGCAGAAGTACTGTGCGAAGGCTACAATTCAACTAGAAGAAACAGTTTCATCGTTGATGTATTGAGTCTAGTTGGTTGTAGTAGGCGTTTTAATATTGTATCTTTTCAGCTTTCTNNGCAAATCCTACTGAGGAGTAGGTCGTGGTTTTTTCACCTTTTGAGCCAGGTGTTTTCCACGTAAAAATCTGTGTCTTTACTTTACTGCTTTAATTATTCCGCAACAGTAGAAAGTAGTACACAAAGAAGAACCAGGTTCTTCTTATTAGACAGCACTCGAAAATTGGGTACTACACAATTAACGTATATTATTGTGTAGTATTGAAGTCTAAAACATCAATATGTAATGTGAGAGCTACAACTGGAATTAGTAGTTTAGTTCAGCACTTTATGTTCCATTAGACATAGTCTGTAGGTTTGAGTTGGTTGGTTTGTGATAGATATAGCTGCTGAGTTATAAAGCAGTCTATGGAATTGTAAAGCTTAGTGGTGATTAATAAAATAGTTAGTTACCTAATTTTTTTTTAAAAACATTTTTAAAGTTTATGGACTTTTTACATAGTTTGAATAAGAAAAAATTTAATAAGTGAATTTTTAACTCCTAATTGTTTGTTTGGATGGTTGTTACACATCGTTTCATAATATATCGTATCGTATCATATTGTATTGTATAGTATCGTTTGATGATTACAATGTTTGGATTGATTGTATCATTTGCTGATTTTTCATGATATCATACACCAGCAATATGAAAAATAAACTTGCAATATTATAAAGAAAAATTATGATACGCGGTAAATTTATTATATAAAATGGTAGGGTAAATGATAAAACAAAATAATTTAATAATAATGAAGGATGAGATGAGAGAAAAACACAAGATAACGACACAACCACATTAAATCGGTCGTTACATAAGGATTTAACGATACGATACAATAAAATTTAAGTAACAACCAAAACAAACATCGTAATTAAAGTAACAATACGATACAATACAATAGTTAAGAACCATCCAAACAAGCTGTAAACATATGTATAGAGTAAACTCTTAATACTCTTAAAGTTCTAAATTGTAGGATTTTCTGCATAGTTCTAATAAGAAAATTATAATACATGAAATTTAATTTATTTTAAACTGTTAAGTATTAAAAAATAATTAAATGATTATTCGATAAATTAATTTTTATAGTACTTAACACATATTCCAAATACATTAGATTTTGTTTATAAAGATCTAGTTTGAAATTAGACAAGAAGCCGTTAGTTTTATGTTATTCTAGGTAAACATTAATTTATTGGACTGTTGAATTTAAAAAATATAATAATCAGTGCATCTCTTGTTAATAAAAGGATAGGGGAGGAAACGTGGTAAAAATATGTTGATGTTTTTCTTTTAAAATGATTGATATAAGGTAAATGTTTAATTAATTTTGAAGTCTTAAATATTAGAATTTTTTTATCTAATTCAAATAATGAGGGATTTAATATGTAAAATATAATTAATTTTCAAGTCCTAAAATTTACCATTTTGATATTAAGAAAATTTTGTAAATTAGCACTTTTTGTGTAATTTCAGAATATTTAATTTTGATTTCAAAAGATGAATTGATTTAGTTTAAATAGCTTATTAGATCTATTACAGCTATACAAAAAGTATCACACAAATCCCTTTCACAGTTAATAAGCTAACCCGATGGGACGTCAATCACGGGAATGCCATCAGCAAAAGCCTTTTTCTTAATAAGCTTTTTTAACGAGTATAAAGTAAAGCGTTATTGGAGTTCTAGCCGTTATGAAGTGTTACTCTTCTTCTTCTTTTATTTATTTTAAAAAAAAGTTATCTTATATCCAAAGTTTATTAGACCGATTAATTCAAAATTATTTTTTGTCAATGTCAATGCATCCCTTGATGCTACAACTGTTAGTATTTTGTATTTGTAAAATAATTCTGAAGAAAAACAAAACATAAAATAGAAATATAAACGAAATAAAAAATCAATTCGAGCCCACTGAATTGACAGTGTATGCTTACGGAATTTAATCCTCTTCTAATACCCAAGGTTATGAATTATTTCCTCCTAGGATAGAACGAATTTTACTTCAAACCCCATTATTTCAGCGAACCAAAAGTTCGGTAGCAAATCACACTTACTGTTGCTTTCTTTGAAGTTAAAAAATAGAGTTAATACCCTCAAACCCATCTAAACTATACCATTTTTGTCAGTTTCCTACCTAAACTATCGGGTCCCCGAAAACCCCCTGAACTATATCACCCTTCGTATAAACCCCCCCTCCCCCGTCGCTTATGTGGCACAATGTTTGAAATTAATTCCTCAAAAGCGCGTGAAGGATAAAATTAGCATGATCTGGGGCCCACCTGATAGCATGAATAACGGCTAATTAGCCAATTTCTTTTAAAAACTTATATTTTATCTCTTTTTCTTTAAATTACACCATCTTCTCATTATTTGACCTTTCTTCACCATTTCTTCACCTTTTTATCTCAACTTCATGTTTCAACTTCAAACACCTTTTGTTTTTCAACTTGAACCATATATTGTCCAAATGCCTTAAGAACAAATTAAAGGTAAAGAAACTAACTTCATAAAGAATCAATCATGAAAGCAGTACAAGAAAGGTTTAAAACTCCTATGAGCTGCTCGCATTAATCTTAAGCATTATGTGAACGAAGGAATCATCTTAACGAGTACAATGAATGGGGTGTTTTAATGGAAAAGAATCAAACGAACAAAGTAATAATGGAGTTTTGCTGCAATGTCTTTTCGCTTAGAACTATAAGCAAAATAGAGTTCTGCTGCAATTTGTACATGCATTGGATTGAAGCTTTTCATTCTGCTGAAGCATTTTCTTCCTTTCCTTTGAAAGTTTGGTCAACTTTTCCAATTACTTTCATGCATAAGGAGAGCAGTTATGAATTTCTCTTTTCAAAAACAAAATTCAGTTTAACAGTACTAGTAATAGCTTTGACAGAATACTGTCAATAACAGAAACAGCTTTAACTTATTTAAATCAACTAAAAACATAAACAGCTTTAACATATTTAGCTAATACAGAACCAGTCAAAAACAGTAACAGAAAAAGCTAAAACAGAAGCGACGAAGGTTCCGATGAGAGTTTCTCTCTGATGGAAACGAACAAATGAGTTAGGCGTGTAAAAAGTAAAACCCATACAATTCTTTTTACTAGGAGTAATTAATTAATTTTAGGCTAATTAAGTTGATTTTAGGATTAATTAAATTAATTACCCACGTGGCATGCCACATGGCATGTTTTATAATTTAATTAGGGCGTGTCATACGCACTACGGCTAATGCGATGGGGGGTTTTTATACGAAGGAGGATATAGTTCAGGGGGTTTCCGGGGACACTCGATAGTTTAGGTAGTAAACTGACAAAAATGGTATAGTTTAGGCGGGTTTAAGGGTGTTAACTCTCAAAAATATGCAGAAGAAAGGAGGAGAACTCAAAAATTAGTATGTAAAATGTGAGAGAATGGACTAGTATTTACAGTCAAAGTTGGGCTGAAATCTGAAGAGGTGCAACTCTTCAGAATGGCTGTTTTTGCAAAACGATCAGAGAATAAATATCATGACATAATTGGCTATTTACTCAACAATAAAGAGGGAAAATTGAAGGGTAGTTAATTTTCTGTTACAAAAACAGAAAACTGAAAATTGGATTGAATTTAATATTAATATTTATTTTAATATTAATGTTTTGTTATTAAATCAAATATTTAATAACATTTCTGTTAATATTTACTATTAACAATTAAATTTGGTCCAAAAATTAATCAATCAATCATTTGACCGAAGCCGAAGCCGAGCCGGAGCCGAGCGACGACGACGGCGCGAGACTTGCCTTCTTCTCAACTCTTTATGAGCTAGAAGAAGAGCAATTGTTTATATATCCATCAAAAACCTTTTTCTCTTCCCATGTGGGACAATCAAGGAGGGAACCTCAAATATTACTTAAATATTTTATTTTTCCCTCCATTTTCTATTCCCTCTATTTTAAGCTATTAATGCTTAAAAACCCAACAAACAATTATATTTTCCGAGGGATTAAAATCTATGTAGAGATCTTTCTCTCACGTTATTTTGTTCCACCATTTCATTTTCATACCGAAGGAATGGTTTAGGAATGTGAGAGTACTAAAAAGTTCGAAGTAAAGAATTGGTCCCTATATTTCGTGCCTCACATACCAATAACAAGCTCTTTCTAGGAAAGTCATGGTACCACTTCAGTTTGATTTTCTTGATTCTGCATGTCACTTTCCTTATTTTTTTGAACCCCAGGAAAACTCGAAGTCGTTATAGTCTTTATCGCAGTCTCTGCTCTTCGGATGAGCACTCTGTGGTGAGCATTCTATATGTACGGGGTAAACTCCCACTGTGTAATAACCTGTAAACCGCACATGAAATGTAACGATTGAGGGGTAAGCCCCGCACGACAAGCACAGACCCAGAGAACATTGAGGTGGATCGAACCCGCGTTGCCCGTGTGGCAACACCCTCCAAATCAACTGGGTGTTCATTTGGTATTCTCTCCATGACCATAAGCTGCAACAATGACACTACAAATTTTTGTAGATTACACTCTCTATGTCAAACAATTCCTTTAAAGAAGAATTGAAAAGGACAGATAAGGAAAGAATGAAGTCAATATCATTAGAATGACTGATAGAGTGATTACAATATATTGTTGAATTTTGAATTTCACTAATATTGTCTCCTATTGGAGGAGAAAAAAATATTTATTGAATTTAAATATGAATGCACTTCTTCTATCTCTTAAAGAGTTGAAAAGAAGGCAAACCTCATGCCATCATCATCACTCGGCTCGGCTTTGGATAATTTTTTAGACCAACAAATATTCATCTTGTTAAAATTAATATTTTCTGTCAGTTTTAATAACGGCTGTTTGTTTTTTCCCCTTTTAATTTTTTTGTTAAATTCGAAATTTATGGTTTTAGCCGTATCTGTAACAACCAGTTTTGAGTTGCAATCTTAGAGGCGTAGTTGCAACTCTACGGTTTAACTCTACCTTTTGGTTATAAAAACCTAGCTATTGCAACTCTTCGGTTTAACTCAACCTTTTGGTTATAAAAACCTAGTTATTTTCTCAAATTTTTCCTATGAAAATTCTAAATTCTCTTCTTCTCTTCTGCATTGCTATTTAACAAATAAAAAGTAAGTGTGATTTGTTGCCACCTTATTGAATTCGCTGAATACTGTGTTTAAAGTACCGTTACACCAGTGAGTTAGTCTGTTTTATCTTGAGAGGAAATAATGCTAAACCATGAGTACTAGGAGTAAATTAAGTTCCTTACAGGCATACTAAGAAATTAGTGGGCTCAGATATTTATTCTTCGTATTGCCTGTTCCTTTTTCTGTTTTTGTTTTTTACCTTGCATAACTTATTTACGAATGCATAAATATAACATATATATTGCTGCAGGGGTGGGCCGACCAGTTTTGTGGCCTAAAGCCAAGCTTTGCGGGGAGCCTTAATTTTTTTTAAAAACAAAATTATTTATTTATTTGAAGTTTATTTTGCTAGCGTTTCTTATATACAAAGTTATTAATAGTTTTCTAATAATAAATAACTACTAATAAGTCTTTCTTAACTAACAATATAGCTAATCTATTTAATCTTTATTGAGATATTATTGACCTTAAGTGAAATTTATCAATATTGATCTTAATATAGGCATTTGAAAAAAAAATCATTTTTTTATTTGACCGAGTGTATCAATTAGATTGTTTTCTTCTAATTGTACTATTTTTTAAAATATTATTTTATTTTGAAAATAAATCTAAACCATCAATAGCGAATTGATTATTATGCTTTAAGGAACAATCAAGATTAAGACAATTTTATTTTAAATTTTCATCATCTAGTGATCTTAATTTTTACATATCGAATTTTCATATGTTTCAAATTGTTCAAATCTATTTTGAAGTGAAAAAAATAACCTTGTCTACTGTGTATAAAGTAATCAACTCCAAAGGTCTCTTCGAAAGATTTTGAGATTTACTATCAACATTCTCATCAAATTGTTACTTCCTGTATATCATACGTTTCGTACGAAATTGGGGCTCAATATTCATTTCAAGTGTAATTTTCTTGGCAGAAATCATAGAAGTTGTAAATCCTTCTTCTCTGTACTCGTTAAAGAAAGAAATCAACTTTTTTCACTTCTATCCTTTTTTTAAACTTATACACAGCCTATTAAGTGTAACAAAAAATGGGAACCCCATAAATATAGGGCCTAAAGCAGTTACTTTACTTGCTTTATGGAAGGGCCGTCCCGCTGGAGTATTGAGCTCCTTTTAGGCTCCATAATGCGTATTGCCTCTTATGCTATGAATTAAGAAGGTGATATTATCTTACGTATTATACTTCCCAACTTGACCATGAGGGGAGAAGGAGAAAGAGTAATGGTTTCAAGTGAGAATAATTCTGTAGGGCCATAGGAAACAAGTAACAATGGTAGGAAATAGTAGTAGCATCTTGAACTTTGGTTTGCAATAATTTCATCAATAATTTAATATAAATGTATAGGCGAAATATTGTAAATGGTATAGATTTATGCAGCATGATTAACATCTATTGATAGAGAAAGAGCTCAACATACCATTTAAAAATGAGTTAATACCCTTAAACACACCTAAATTATATCATTTTTGTCAGTTTACTACCTAAACTATCGAGTGTCCCCAGAAACCCCCTGAACTATATCCCCCTTCATATAAAAAACCCCCCGTCGAATTAGCTGTAGTGCGTATGATACACGCCCTAATTAAATTATGAAATATGCCATGTGGCATGCCACGTGGGTAATTAATTTAGTTAATCCTAAAATCCACTTAATTAGCCTAAAATCAATTAATCAACCCTAGTAAAAAACTTATGTAAATCTTCAGATTCTTCAAAGAATTGGAGGAAGAGATTGCACCAGCAAAACCCTAAGCCATAATTTTGTTATGATTCACCAGCAAAACTTCACCCTTATTCCAGCAAAACTTCACCTTTGACGAACAATCGATGGTAGCAACAAGTTGAAAAGAAATCGGAGGAATAGGCGATGGCAGCAGCGATGAAGATTCAACCTTCTCTCTGAGGAAGAGTCGATGGCGACAATGAGGTAGGGTAAATGAGTTCTTAACGTTTTTAGGCGTGTAAAAAATATATGAGTAAATCCGTCTAATTTTTTTACTAGGGTTGATTAATTGATTTTAGGCTAATTAAGTGGATTTTAGGATTAACTAAATTAATTACCCACGTGGCATGCCACATGGCATATTTCATAATTTAATTAGGGCGTGTATCATACGCACTACAGCTAATTCGACGGGGGGTTTTTTATATGAAGGGGGATATAGTTCAGGGGGTTTCTGGGGACACTCGATAGTTTAGGTAGTAAACTAATAAAAATGGTATAGTTTAGGTGTGTTTAAGGGTATTAACTCTTTAAAAATACAAAAATATGTCACACCCTAACCTCGGGAGGTGAGACCGGCATACGATGCCCGAAGGCCCGTGCGAACCAACACTTAGACCCCTTCAACATGAAATCAGGGCCAACCTCCAAATGTAATACCAAAATTTGAAATGTTCACATGTGACTGTGAAAGAAATATTAATATTTTATACATATTTACAACCGTTATCAAAAAGTCATAACCAACCCTTACATAGATCTGAGCACTAGTTTGCAAACCTCTAAAAGTGCTATATATATATATATATATATATATATATATATATATATATATATATACACACACACTTCAGTACCTATTGACTTCCAAACAGCTACTCCAGAGGAGTGGAATACGACGACCTACAACTGTAACGAGCACCCTAATGTGAAGGGACGTCACCGGCTCTATCTGTACCTATGAGCATGAACACAACGCCCAGAAATAAGGTGCATCAGTACAAAAAATGTATTAAATGTGTAGAGCTTATGGGTATGTAAATCAAAGACATAACATAAGAGATATGAATACATAATTTCAACCTGGATACCGAAGATAGGACACCGAGGGGACGTATACTACGGAGACCATGAATCTTAAATGCATGCAAGTGTGTAAAAAGTGAATCTACTCATTGGGGCTATGCATTAGGCATGTAATATAATATTATTCAACTTCTCATTAGGGCATATTATATCATATCGTACCCGACCTCAAGAGATCTCAGTTGTATTCAGTCTCAATAGAACTCGGTATACCCGGTCTCAAAATAAATCGGTTGTACTTGGCCAGACAAGGGCTCGATAATATCTCGTATCACATCACTCGGTACCCAGCCACGTAGAGGACTCGATCGTACCCGCCTCATAGAGGACTCGGTCGTTCCCGGCCTCATGAGGTCTCGACTGTACCCGGCCTCAATAGGACTTAGTGTAGTCGGCCTCAAGAGGGCTCGACAGACTCACATCACACATCATGTTTTATCATACCCAACTGATCAATAATTGCACAATAGGTGCCGTACCCGACCGACTATAGCTCCGGCTTGGTAAAGTAAAATAGATACATATATATACATATAAATGCAATGCAAGATCGATTTCAAGAGACGCTATGATTACACTCAGAATGAATCGTATTTTTCGACCTCAGGATACTAACTGGAAACATATCATACTTGAAAGAAATGCCATCGGTAAAGATTGTACAAGAACAATAACATCATTAACAAGAAGGTCTTAGGACAATCCGGTCTTACAACATAAAAAATCGTCAGAAAGAGACGCTTACATCAAGTCATGCCAAGAAGGAAGGCTTCCTTACATACCTTGTTGAAGAACTAGCTATGTTTCCTGAGTTCTTAGGCTTCTACGATGATTAACTCCGCCTCTGGTGATCTCCAAAAGTTAGTGTAACAAGAAGATAGATGTTACAATGGTGATCTCAAAATTCTTCATAGTAAATCCCACTAGGTTCGCCTTTGATATAGCCTTAGATTGTTTAGGAATTCTCAAGGGGGTTTGAGAGCATATTTGGATGAACTAAAGTGGTAATATCTCATAGATTGAAAGAGAGAAAAAGTGTTATTCTGACTTTTAATACCATATCTAGAAAATTCCACCGCCCCAAATGCCAAACGGGTTGCCTGCATTGGCTACTGCACCTGGTGGGACAACTAGCGCAATTTGGATCTTCTTCAGCTTCCCATGTCATTTCTTCTATGTTATTTTTCCTCCAAGGTACTTTAACCGAAGCTACCTCTTTAGTTAATAGCTTACGAACTTGACGATCTAGGATACCTACCGAAATCTCTTCGTAATTCTATGACTTGAATATCATTAATATGGGTAATACGGGAAAGATCACCCAAGCACTTTCGAAGCAATAACATATGGAATACCGGATACACTGCTTCCAATTCTGGGGGCAACTCAAGCATATAAGCCACTTGACCAACTTTCTGAATAATTCAATATAGTCCGATATACCAGGGGCTGAGTTGAGCCTTTTTTCCAAATCTCATCACTTCTTTCATAGGCCACACCTTCAAGAATACCCAGTCTCCCACAACGAACTTTAAATCTCGATGTTGGTGATGGGCTTAAGGTATCTTAGTCTTATGTTTTGATGATGTAATAAACTTTCTGTATAGAACCAGATAAAGGACCTGATGCATGCCTGGTACAATCATTCAACAACGAACTCAAGATAATCTGGGAAGTGTGCCTTTGTACTCACGAGAACCAGTTTAGGGACCTGATCCCTTGATGTTTCCCTGACAGAAGTACAAGTCATCTCTACAACTAGAAAGCAACTGCAGAAAGTGACTGTCTGCAACTGTGTATGCTACAGTGCAGAAACAGTGTAGCAGTCACTTCCCATTGGGAAGCGGTGTGTACCAACCAAGAATAGACATCATCCTTGGGATGTCTTTAAAGTATAATAGTATGGTGTAAGGCAACAAGATATTCACTTGAGCATTTAGTGATATTCTCTCAAGCATTAAAGATCTGATCCAGCATTGAGGTCTCAAATGTGTCAAGAACAAGAAGACAACTCCACTACAGACCAGTTCCACTACGTGTCTATGTGCGTCCTTAGTTGAGTTGTAATCTTGTGTTTTGTTCGTCATTGTAACTCCTATCTTGCTTTCTTAGAATCTTTGTTTTAGGAAACCAAAAATCATAAACCATCTGAGTATGTGTTGTGACTAGAGTTAGTCATAGGTTAAAGTCTTTGTAACTAGTGAATGACAAAGTGGCTTGTGATAAGTGTGTATCACAAGTTAGTGAGATTGAAGTATTTGTAATAGAGTCATTACAAAGTGGCTTGTAATAGTATAGTTACAAGTTAGTGAAGTTGAAATCCTACCAGTGTAGGTCGTGATTTTTGTCCCCTTGAGCTGGGATTTTTCCACATAAAAATTTCGTGTCTTGTTACATACTGTTTAAGTAGTTAGCACTGAGGGAACTGATATAGGAAAAAGTCTCTATATAGTTGATGGACTCATACAAACTATCAATTGGTATCAGAGCGGGTTCTTTCTAAAAGGGTAACACCTACAAAAGATCTCAATGGCTGCTCCACCTAACTTTGAGGAAGGACAATCAACCTACAGACCTTCTAGATTCAATGGTAAGTATTACGGCTTGTATGCATGATTTTATAATGGCAGAAGACTCCGATCTATGAGACGTCATTTGAGATGGTCCACATGTTCCTATGAAGAAGGTTGGAGCACCTGGAGTGATGGTGCCCAAAACCAGAAAAGAATACATCGATATTGACAGAAAAGCTGTTGAGAAAAACTTTCGTGCCAAAAAGATCTTAGTATGTGGTATAGGACCTGATGAGTAAAATAGAATCTTAGCTTGTCAATCTTCCAAAGAGATATGGGAAGCATTGCAAACAGCACATGAAGAAACTACTCAGGTTAAACAATCCAAGATTGACATGCTCACCACTGAGTATGAGCTTTTTAGGATGAAGGATGATGAGTCTATACAAGATATGCACACTAGATTCACATCTATCATAAACGAGCTTCATTCACCTGGAGAAATTATTCCTAGAAACAAGCTGGTACGAAAGGTTCTCAGCGTTTTACCTAGCTCTTGGGAGAGTAAGGTAAACGCCACCACTGAAGCCAAAGATCTACAAACTCTAACCATGGATGAGCTTATTGGAAATCTGAAGACGTACGAGATGAAGAGAAAGCAAGACAGTAAAAGAAGAGAGCCAAAGAAGGAGAAGAACCTGGTGCTCAAGGCTGAAAGCAATGTCTCAAGTGAAGAAGATAGTGATATGGCCTATCTCACTAAAAGATTTCAGAAGATGGTTCGAAGAAATGGTGGTATACCAAGGAGAGGCAGTTCAAGTAAACCAAGGAACCATGATCTTTGTCACAAGAGCGGATAGCCAGGGAGCTTTATCAAACACTGTCCACTTCTAAAGAAGGAGCACTACAAACAAAACTCTGACAAAACAGCAAAAGGAACCTGGTTCCTGACAAAAGATTCAGTCGAAAAAGTGCAGCTGACAATGTTGTGAAGCAAGCGCTTTTTGCATGGGGAGACTCCTCCAGTGAATCAGAAGAGGAACTAGATGCAGGAAACAATTCCATGATGGCAGTGGAAAATGAAGCAAAGGAATATGATTCGATGTTTGCATTGATGGCTCAGTCCGATGATGATGAAGAGGATGACAATGATGAGTTAATTTTAGGGATGTTCAGAGAAATCTAAAGTCCTAATCTTCTAAGAAATTGATGTCATTAGAAAATATTCTAATTGATGCATATTATAGTCTAGTTAATGATAAGGATGCCTTGATCATAGAGTTAGGAGATGATGAGCAATCTAGAGATGATCTGGTGGTCTGTGTAGTTGATTTAAAGGAGACCATAGGTAATCTTGTAAAAGAAAAAGAAGTTCTAACTGGAAAAATAAATAGTGTAGAAAATGAGAGAGATGACTTGATGGTAGTTGTTGTTGACTTGAAGGAAACTATAAACAACCTCGAGAAAGAAAAATGAGTGCTAGATGGAAAGATTAATAGTGTAGAAAATGAGAGAGATGACATGATAGTAGTGGTTGTTGACTTGAAGGAAACCACAAAGAACCTTAGTAAAGAAAAGAATACTCTAGCAGAGAAAATTGCAACTACTGAGCAAGAAAAGGATGACCTTTTGGTGGTAATCACAAACCTAGAGGAAACAATTGAGGGACTCAAATCAGAACATAGGCTTGTAGGTATTGAGAAAGGGAAAGAAGTAGCTAGTGAGACACACATCAAGCTTGAAAAGGAATTAAATGATGTGAAAGCTAGTCTATGTGGTGAACTCGATAAAAATAGGCAACTTCAAGCTGAGTTGGAGAAAGTAAAAATTGATCTTGAGAAATCTCTTAAATGGACCTGGTCCTCAGATGCTTTCACTGCCATGTATTTTAACAATAGTGGAAACAGGCAGGAGATCAGGTTCCAAAAGGAGAAAATTCCTTACAACCCTGACAACAAGTACGTCACTGTTCAAGATAACTGGCTTTGTACCCACTGTGGGAACAATGGGTACCTCAAAGAAAACTACCATGCCAGGGTTCAATCTGTTCAGAAAAATAAAGTGTTTGCTGAAAAAGTGACTACTAAAGGGGGACCGGGTACCACTCGCAAAAACTCTTGCCTGCATGGACTAGAAAAGCTCTTATCCACCCTTTTCCTCATTAACAAGGGACCCAAAATTGTTTGGGTTCCTAAATCTAACATGCAATCTATATGTGCAGGGAACATTGAGAGGAATAGGAATACAATGGATCATGGACAGTGGATGCTCAAAGCACATGACTGGGAACACCATGGATCTGAAATCCCTGCAAGGAGGGAATGTATCCTCTGAAAACCCTGCTTCCGGTGCTGCTGCTCTTGGAGTTTTTTGTTGTCTTTGTAGCTGAGCAATAGCCACATGTTGATCTTGTAACATATCAAAAATGACATGAAGGCTAACTTCTCTTTCCTCTCAAGCAAGAGTCCTCTGCGCTTCATGTTGATTATCCCCACGCACACTTCCATCGGGTATGGGAGCTCACATCGACATGTTGAGCGTTACGTGAGACCACATCAATGGGGATTTGTGCTGGTGCCACCCCAGGGTTTTGCAGTGGTACACCGGCGCCTGAAGCAGCTGCACCATTCTCTCCATGAAGTTCAATGCCGTTGTTTTCATGTGCATTTACTGAGTTAGACATTTATTACCTGAAATCAAAGATTCTTGGACAAGAAAAAGTTTGAAGAATAACTTGTGTTTCAGAAAACTAGCACCAAAACAACCACTATTATTTTTAGCCCCACGGTGGGCGCCAAACTGTTTACCGTGAAAATGGTAATGATAATTATAATTGATTTTGTGGTTATAAAAATATGTGATTTATTTTAATACTAGTTGTTAGGCAATATATGCTAAGTGTGAGTAAGAAAAATAAGGCATAAGCAAAGGAAAGTAGTGATATGCACACCAAGCTGTTACAAGGCAGAGTCTCGAGCTGGCCGAAGCGGGGCCACGAGGTCGAGCTAGAATTCTCAATAGAGGACGACCGATGAAGGAATAATAGTATTGAGGGCCTCGAGGATAGACCTTTATGATCAATAATGAGCAATAAATGAAGAACAATTGGTGAACACAATAAATGGAAAGCAACAAATCAATGGAATAATTGTTAAACACCTTTGAGTTAGAGAAGCAGAGAATGTTCTTATTGTTGTATTGAATATCATGTGTGTTACAGAATGGCAAGGGTCCCCTTTATATAGGAGGGGAATCCCAACACAGTACATGCGTAATTATTACAAATAAATGCATTTGGTACAACTATTTAATGACTTCGTACGAACTTGTACTATTCTTGCAGACTTGGTCGGCTCTAACCACGTGCCCTTGGGAATTTCCCGCCTTCTCATGACGGTCATCAATTTGTGCCGCTCCGAGGTCAGGCACAATGAGACTTCGATATGCTTCATCGAGGGATGTACCCCGGGTTCAGACAATAAATTCCGCTTCAATCTTCTCGAGGCCAGTCATGAAGTGCCGTAATGGTCCTAAAAGTGAACTCTCCGATTTTAGCCGTATACACTCTATCGCATGCTCTAGATCACAAGGAAAGGTGATATACCCTAGCCTCCTGTTTATAAGTGTAAGGACCCGGAAAATTTCTTAACTAAAAACGATGCCCGGTTAGAAAAGTACCCCAAGACCTAAAAGATAAAAAATTTCAGAATTGCGCAGATGTGCGGTCCACTATGCGATCGCAGATCAGGTATGCGGACCGCATAGTGGTTGCATACCTAGACAGCCTGCTGTCCAATTTGAGGACAGCTATGCGGCCTAATATGCGATCGTATTTTGGGAATGCGGACTGCATAGCTGTCGCATCCTTGCACCTCTATCTTTGCGGAGGAGGTTATGCGATGCACTATGCAATCGCATAACAGGTATGCATACCGCATAGTGGTCGCATACGTGGGCAGTCCGATTTCCATTTTGGCCCATTTGAGGGCCATTTATGCGACAAGAATGCGGACCGCATAGCAGGAATGCGATCGCATTCCTGACTGCATTTCCTATGTCGGGGCTCCTAATTTCTAATTTCAAGACCCGACCCCCGGCTTAATAAAACGCCCATCCCCTTCATTTTAACGAATATCTGAACAAAGTAGAGAGAAGGGAGAGTGAGTTTAGTGAGAGAAAGCCATCTTCTTCATCAAATTGGTCCTCCATCTCTACTCGAGCCCAGAAATTATAGAGTAATCTTCATCTTCTTCACCATAAGAGGTAAGTCTCCACCCCATTTCCATTAATTTCTCAGATTTTAGATAAAAATGGGATACACATGGGTTTGTTCTTGAAGACAAGAGTATAAGACCTTGCATGCAAGTATATGATTTGTCATAATCTAGTAAAGGGAAGCGAGTTAGAGTAATCTTTCACTAAAAAGGGTTTGGTTAATCTAAAGGAACACATATCGTTTGATAAAATGCACAAATGAGTTCAAGGCATGTTCATGATTACTAATTCTAAGATAAATGTGTCGCATTGTGAACTAGATTGATGGTGCTAGGCGGTTCGGTGAATTGTGATAGAAATTAAAGGGAATTCCGATTCGAGGTATGTATGGCTAACTTTAATCTTTTTAGAGTTGCCTTGTTGGTGTCCGAGCATTTGGTATGTGTTTCTTTCTTGAGAATATGTGAATTGATTGTTCTAATGTGTTGAGACGTAAGATTATATTCTCTGATTGTCCTAGTTGATTGCCATGCCACCATGCTATATGAGATTGTGAAAATGGTGATTTCTTGTGCTTACTCTATCATGTGCGAAGCTCGTTAACTGTTGAATACCTCGGTATGAAAGGATGTACTACCAAACGAAAGAAATGATAGCGAATCCAATTGTTGAATGTATCTAAGTGCTAAATGTTGTGTAATAAATAATGGAAAGGAAACGTGGATAAACTAATTGAGCTATACGTTGATGGCATACCGTATATGACTCACTGTTTGATAAAGATTTATGTGGCCTTGATTTCATATGGTTATTTGGTTGTTACAAATGAATATCATTGATGATGAGAATCTTTGTGATTGAATTGTTGGTTGATGTTGCCATTAAATACATTGTTGAACGTATCAAAGTGCTAAAGGCTGTGTAGCAAATGATGAAAGTAAACATGGGCTTATTTGATTGAGTTAAATGATTGTGGCAATACCATATATGAATTACTGATTGGTAAGGATCATCTTTCCTTGATTTCACATTGTTATTGGTTGATATGAACTTATGTTCTTCATGATGAAGATCCTTGTGATTTAATTGTTGGTGGTTGTTGCTGTGAAATGTGATTGTACGGTGGGATCAGGTTGCGCGCCGCAGCACCAAGTAATAAGGGTGAAATGTGATTGTATGTTGTGATCGGGTTGCGCGCCGCAACACAAAGTAATAAGGGTGGAGAGGCAATAATGTCACAACCCCAAATCCTAACCGGTCATGATGGCGCCTATCGTGGAACTAGGCTAGCCAACACTCATAATTTTCACATTTTTCTCTTCAAATATCTCAATTTATTTTCGGAATTCATAACACACATATAAATTTTGAGATCTTTAAACAAAACAATCAAGCTAACAATCTCCAACCGTCCCCAAGACCTGGAGTCAACATGTCATGATCATCTACGAAATAAACTAACTATGCTATTGTCATAGACAAATTCTAGGAATAAAACATTAATACTAAATAAGGAAGGGAAATGGAGAAGCTGCGGACGCTGGACAACTACCTCGAAATCCCGTAAGCTGCTGATAACGAACTCGGACGACTACTGCTCCGAATCAATACCTGGATCTGCACACACGGGTTCAGGGAGTAATGATGAGTACGCCAAATCAGTAGTAATGAAAATAAATCACAGTCTGAGAAATAAGATAAACACAACACAGATACACCAATTCACAAAAACAGTAAATCACCAAGTCACCATAAGTATTCATCAAATACATAAGTTAAAAAACCAATTTCCAGAAGTTCTTTGAAACAAGTATAATTCCAATATATCTCAGTAAAACTCTCAGTAAAAATCAGTTTGAAAAACGAAGTGAATCGTAGTCAAAAACTCAGTAAAAGTTTCATAAATCTGCCTCTCGGGCCATAATCATTTCTCGTAACAATTTTATATATCTCAGTATTAGCCCATCAGGCAACCTCACAGTCACTCAGTATCAACCCATCAGGAAACCTCACAATCACTCAGTATCAGCCCATCAGGCAACCTCACAGTCACTCAATAACAGCACCGCGGGCATCACTCAGTAGGTACCTGCGCTCACTGGGGGTGTGTACAGACTCCGGAGGGGCTCCTACAACCCATGCGCTATAACAAGCCACGTCATGGCATAAATCACACACAATATTGGCCCGCAGCCTCTCTCATATCACAACATCCTCACAATAATGGCCTGCAGCCTCACTCAGTCAGACACTCTCAACATGCCCTTCAGGCCATAAATATACCGGGTTCTCGACCCAAAAACTGTGTTTCATTTTCAATAAATTGTATCAAAATACTCTGAGTGTCAAAACAATTATCAAGAAACGACTGAGTGAAAATCATAACATATCAGTGAGGAAAATAGTAAAATCAGCCCTCAAGGGGTAAACAAAACGGCACTAGGCCCCAAACATGGCTTACAGCCCAAAACATATCAAATATATATCAATACTATTAAGCATAGGCTTTAAAATCGATTTCGCAACTCAATAGTTGCCTAAATAGGGAATATATTTCCAAATTTCCAACCTTTGCATTCCAAAACCCGTGAAAGGGTGCAGAGTCCGGGGTTTCATACCCTCAGGACAAGATTTAAAGACATTACTTACCTCAAACTAGCCCAAAAACTATTCCGCAATATGCTTGCCTTTCGAATCAACTTCTGAATGCTCCAAATCTACCAAGTTCAAATTTTTATCATCAAATTATGCTTAAGGAATGAATTCTAATTGAAAATATCGATTTTAAGCACAAAATCCGAAATTGGTCAAAACCCGACCCTCAGGCCCGCATCTCGGAACTCGGAAGTTTTTATACCAAAATGTTCTTCGTCATCTCCAAGTCCGTACATATAAAGAACGCTAAAATCGGAGTTCGTTTGACCTCTCAAATCGACCCCTAAAGGTCTCATAATCTCAAGCCCTAACCCCGCCTTTTTCTACTGATTTCATGAATTAAACACTGAGATTATGTTCCTTAATCACCTATAATCGTGTTTTAAGGTCCAAAATACTTACCTCTATGAAGAACACTGATTTTCCCTCTTTAAAATCGCCTCAAAAGCTTCTTCCCCTTCAAAAATGGTGTTAAAAGGTCTAATGGTCGCGGAGGGTTTATTTTTATACTGTCCAGGCCTTTACTCATCGCGATCGCGGGACCCACTTCGCTATCGCGAAGCATAACTCCTCAGCTGCCTAATTATACTCTCTGCGATCGCAACATATGCCACGCGATCGCAATTACTTAGGACCTAAATGTATGTGATTGCGACGCTGCTCACGCGATCGCGAAGCACACCTGACCAGCCCCCACACGCGCCCCGTCTAACTCTACGCGATCGCGACTTATCCCACGCGATCGCACTGAACAAACCTCCAGTGCTAAGCGATCGCAATCCATACTCTACGATCGCATTGAAAAAATTCACTCTGGCCCAATTTAACCCTACGCGATCGCACATATACCTACGCGATCGCAGTGAATGAATTTCAGCTGTGAAAACACCAGAAAACAACAGTCTTCCTAAGTCAAAAAGTGCCCGTTAACCACCCGAAATCAATCCCAAGTCCTTCGGGACCCCAACCAACTATACCAACACATCATAATGATCATTCAAACTTAATTGCACCCTCGGAACACCAAAACTAACATCAAAACACCAAAACCACATCGGATTCAAGCCTAAGAACTTTGAAATTTTCTAAAATCCACCAACTATGCCGAATCTATCCAAAACAACTCTGATTGACCTTAAATTTTGCAAACATATCCAAAATGACATTACAAACCTGTTCCAACTTCCAATATTCCATTCCGACCTTGATAGCCTATTTCCACTGCCGACCGGAAATCACCAAAACTAACTTTCGCCAATTCAAGCTTAATTCTACACCGGACATCATAAAATTATTCTGAACACACTCCTAAGTACCAAGTCAACTAACGAAGCTATCCGAGCCATAAAATCCTCATTCTGAGGTTGTTTACCAATAAGTCAACTCTCAGTTGGCTTTTCCAACTTTAAGACTATTTTTAAAGGCTAAGTGGCTAAACTCTCACTACCACTATTTCGACTTTAAGCCTACCAACTCTAAGACATCAATAACAGTATAAACAACCTATCACAAGTCAATAACAGTAATTATAATGCAGGTTCTACAAAACGACCGACCGGGTTGTTACATTCTCCCCCAGTTAAACATACGTTTGTCCTCGAACGTGCCTAGAGCTGTTCCAAACACCACCAAAATTGTTGTGTAATATACTATGCACATATTCGTGGATGATTCCACGTCACCTTACCCCATATAGGTCTAATAGCATAACACAGTTGAAATTTCGAAGTCCGATCCTGACCCATAAACCTCACAACTAAATATCCACTTCTAAGTCCATTCACAAGATCAAATTTCCACGACTATAAGCTGAAATAGTCTGAACACGCTGTATCAAGCCATATCCGCAACCCAAGATGAAATCACATAATATACTGCATGACTCAACACTCATAGCGATGACTCCTAATCCCAATCGCTGCTCATAACAACCCAATACCGGTAAATAACCTCTTATCAAACAAAACCTCGCTTAAACACCTTCATATGGTGCCGATTATGAAAGAAACACGTAGAAACTAGCAACCATTCGTCCGATCAACATCAATACCATCCAGAGCCATTACCTGTGCAACTCGTGCACTTAACAACAACTTCGCAAGAGCTCAATTCATAAAATAGAGAAGACTCACACGAGAGGACTATCCTGCCATTAACTATTACCATCACAACATCATGCAAGAAGCCTGGCACACACTGTAAAATCAGAACACACAAATATGACACCAAGGATCATACCTCTACCTAACTCTGCTGCAACGCGTGATCCCATTCAAACGCTGGACCACATGAAATACTCCAATCCACCTTGCTCAAAATCAATAACCACGCGAAATTCAACATCAAGTACTCAAAGTGCATTACCATAGCCACAGAGGAAATCAGACGATACCATGCCACCTGAACCAGCAATAACATAACCAACACATCTCAATCCTACAACACCCAATTACTTACCTTACTCAAATCTAGCTAATAAGCCCAATTAGAACCGCACCCTATGCACATACCACCAATGACCACAACTCCTCGAACACTCATAGATCACTCCTAAGAACGAATAAGCTCAATGACAATCAAATGGTACATCCCTCAACAATAGCAATTTGGAGTCAACAACTCCGACTCAGTGTAGAACACACACCCATACTGGCCTACCAATAATTCTAAATCAACTCTGGTCATCCACATCAGGTATATAACTCTCCAACGGTTCGTAATGACTGAATCATGACATATACTAACACCTGACTAGCTTTTCTCACATCCTCATAGTTCACAACCACAAAATAATATGTTTATTAGAACTCTTAGTCTCAAAGTCCACGAAGCGCACAAATTTACCATATATGATCCCAACTCCACCACTCGAATATGTAATATGTCTCCAATACTCAATCATTCCACATGGATACTCCTATAATTCTTTTGTGCCACCAACAAACTTGAATATCGGCAGTCGATCCAACAAAAGAGCGCCGTAACACCAATGGAGCACCCTTACTCAAACACATTGCCTTAAACACATTTTACTTTATAAATGTATACTCTCATCCAGCCACCCAATAGTGGTATCCTTTACCTAATAATCTAAAACTGCCAGTTCTGACCTTCCTTCCAGAACTGAACCATGACCTCACATATGCCACTCTCCACTATACACAAAATACCGCATACGCCATGCAATCCTATGATAAATAT
Organism: Nicotiana undulata; assembly: GCA_005239495.1. NCBI lineage: Eukaryota > Viridiplantae > Streptophyta > Magnoliopsida > Solanales > Solanaceae > Nicotiana > Nicotiana undulata. The sequence goes on along the minus strand of ML259686.1, from coordinate 90,386 downwards.
GAGAACTTCATGCTCCCTTCCTAGCCACAAACAACTACGTACCCAACTAGCCAAGAACTTTCCATTGATCCCATTTAGAAGAAAAATCACTATACATCACATGCCCCTCAAGCCAGTAGAAATATACATCTCCAACCGTGGTAGAAACCATCAAGAATTCCCGAATCATATTTGTACAACACCAAACCACCAAGACTGAATCCTTCCAACTCAACCAAGCTACGCATGCCACCAAATTCCAAGAGAATTGCTAAGAAAGACCTGTAACAACTCATTACCTTATAATCACCCAAAGAACTAACCATATCCCTTATCATGTCGACCCGACATACTACCAAGCTTTCCTATTTATCCAAGTTCCTTTTGACTTACCTTTGAATTGATACTTCTTCTTGCCATAATACCGCAATTCTCAATCCCGACTCACCGTACGAAACCCGAGCATAAAAACAAATATACCGTCTAAGGCTCGTAAGCCGCTGAATACTCTATCAAACATCCCCAAAGCACCACATCAAAATTACTTACCCTGAATAGACTTTATGCGAATTTAAAGTCATTACCTTCAATTTCCTGATACTGATGAATAGAATCCATGATAATGCAGTTACACCACAAGCCTTAACACCTTCCCCGTAAATCTCAGTTCTAGCCCTTCTCACACCTTGAAGTTCCTCGATCGCTACATATAACTTTGAATCCGTCTGAACCATTCTCGAACGTCATTTACTCTACGCAATTTCAATTACACTAACTAAGTAAACGGAACGACCTGATTCCGCTTGCAATCCACATACTAGGAAAGTAATCCACACCCGTGAAGCAACAAGCACACTCATACATTGCACACTCTACACTTACCAGTACAACTCCATAATTCAATGAATTCCACTATCCGTAAAGTACATTACAACTTGTATCGAAGAAATTTCCATCACTCAAGTCATTCCCAAACTCCACCGCTGTAGGTCATAACTGATTCACCAACATACCTCGAACCGAAACCAATACAACACATAATCGTGTAATCAACTTATCATTAGCGGACTACCCCACTTGGCTCAAAGCCAAAGATCAAGACAAACAATAACTCACGATGCCCACACATTATCACTGCCACCATACTGTGGTGAGGTTCAACTAAGTCCTCCATAAGATTATATGACCCAAACCATCTAACACTCAAATCAAATGCAAATCTCGCATCTACCCATTGTAATGGTCATTCCAACTCCCACGAGCGATCTAAACTCAAATTACAACATACAACATTTACTGATAGAGAGAACTTACTACAGATAAACATAAGGATCACATACCTCAGGACAACCCGCAGGGGATACCCTTGCCTGCTTAGCCTCAAAATGTTATCTCCCTATACACTTCCGAAAATCATAGCCATCACGCAATTACTATACATTCCTACATTAGAACACAACCATTGCCTGCCCCCAAGACATCCCATTTAGCGGTATAAGAACCTGAAGTTGATGGAAATACTAACACTGGGGCTGTGGTCAAGGAATTCTTGAGCTTCTGGAAGCTCTATTCACACTCGTCTGACCACATAGATACCTTCACTGGACACCACGTGTCCCAAGAATGCTACTGAACTGAGCCAACAATTCACACTTGGAGAACTTCACACAAAGCTTCTCCTCCCTATATCCTTGTGTTACCATCACCAAATGCCGAGTATATTATCCCTGGATACGAGAGTACGACATGATGCCATCAATAAATACAATAACAAAGGAGTTATAACACGACTGAATACACCGGCAATCAAATACATAGACGCTGCTGGGGCATTGGTCACCTCAAAAGACATCACAGGAACTCAGAACATAACAGGAAAACCCACTTCACTCCACAACTAAACTACACGAGAGGTCCTTCAATACTCATAACTCGAAGCCATATTCTAACTCAATACAGAAGTCAAATAATCAATGGTTCTTGCCACATCTCCCGCCAATTCATTTTGGTCATAATCAAACAACCTGAATACATCTAACTATCCGATCACACTCACCATGTAGTCATCTAGTCACAAAGTTCCATCAACACTCAAGACACAGAAAAAATCCGGCCTCAAGTCCTTCCGACTGGCCCATTATTAACATGTTAAAAATCGCATCTCACCCATGGAAGTCATAAGCCGCCGACGCACAACTGATACCAGAGCTAGCGTGCGCATTCGAATACATGAAAGGAATTCAAAGAGTTACTCTTTTGGCTGAATAAATGGATTCGCACGATAAGAATTCAAGAATGTGGAATATTTCCTAAGGGGTCTGCAGCCTCTCGAAGATAAGTACAGACGTCTCCGTATCGATCCGCAAGACTCTACTAAACCTGCTCATGACTGTTGAGTCCTATGTAACCTAGAGCTTTGACACCAACTTGTCACGACCCCAAATCCTAACCGGTCATGATGGCGCCTATCGTGGAACTAGGCTAGCTAACACTCATAATTTTCACATTTTTCTCTTCAAATATCTCAATTTATTTCCGGAATTCATAACACGCATATACATTTCGAGATCTTTAAACAAAACAATTAAGTTAACAGTCTACAACCGTCCCCAAGACCCAGAGTCAACATGTCATGAGCATCTACGAAATAAACTAACTCTGCTATTGTCATAGACAAAGTCTAGGAATAAAATACTAATACTAAATAAGGAAGGAAAATGGAGAAGCTGCGGACGCTAGACAGCTACCTCGAAATCCTGTAAGCTGCTGATAACGAACTCGGACGACTACTGCTCTGAATCAATACCTGGATCTGCACACAGAGGTGCATGGAGTAATGATGAGTACGCCAACTCAATAGTAATAAGAATAAATCACAGTCTGAGAAATAAGAAACACACAACACATATACACCAATTCACAAAAACAGTAAATCACCAAGTCACCATAAGTATTCATCAAATACATAAGTTCAAAAACCAATTTCCAGAAGTCCTTTAAAACAAGTATAATTTCAATATATCTCAGTAAAAAGCAGTTTGAAAAAACGAAGTGAATCGTAGTCAAAAACTCAGTAAAATTTACATAAATTTGCCCCTCGGGCCATAATCATTTCGCGTAACAATTTCATATATATCAGTATTAGCCCATTAGGCAACCACACAGTCACTCAGTATCAGCCCATCATGCAACCTCACAATCACTCAGTATCAGCCCATCAAGACACCTCACAGTCACTCAATATCAGCCTCGCGGGCATCACTGAGTAGGTACCTGCGCTTACTAGGGTGTGTACAGACTCCGGAGGGGCTCCTACATCCCAAACGCTATAACAAGCCACAGCATGGCATAAATCACACACAATATTGGCCCGCAACCTCTCTCATATCACAACATCCTCACAATAATGGCTCGCAATCTCACTCAGTCAGACACTCTCAACATGCCCTTTAAGCCATAAATATACCGGGTTCTCGACCCAAAGCCTATGTTTCATTTTCAATAAATAGTATCAAAATACTCTGAGTGTCAAAACAATTTTTCAAGAAATGACTGGATGAAAATCATAACATATTAGTGAGGAAATTAGTAAAATCAGCCCTCAAGGGGTAAACAAATCGGCACTAGGCCCCAAACATGGCTTACAACCCAAAACATATCAAATATATATCAATACTATTAAGCATAGGCTTTAAAATCGATTTCGCAACTCAGTAGTTGCCTAAATAGGGAATATATTTCCAAAGTTCCAACCTTTGCATTCCAAAACCCGTGAAAGGGTGCAGAGTCCGAGGTTTCATACCCTCAAGACAAGATTTAAAGACATTACTTACCGAAAACTATTCCGCAATACGCTTTCCTTTCGAATCAACTTCCGAATTCTCCAAATCTACCAAGTTCAGATTTTTATCATCAAATTATGCTTAAGGAATGAATTCCAATAGAAAATATCGATTTTAAGCACAAAACTCGAAATCGGCCAAAACCCGACCCTCGAGCCCGCATCTTAAAACTTGGAAATTTTTATACCAAAATGTTCTTCATCATTTCACGAGTCCGTACATATAAATAACGTTAAAATCGGAGTTTGTTTGACCCCTCAAATCGACCCCTGAAGGTCTCATAATCTCAAGCCCTAACCCCACATTTTTCTACTGATTTTCATGAATTAAACACTGAGATTATGTTCCTTAATACCTATAATCGAGTGTTAAGGTCCAAAATACTTACCTCTATGAAGAACACTGATTTTCCCTCTTTAAAATCGCCTCAAAAGCATCTTCCCCTTCAAAAATGGTGTTAAAAGGTCTAATGGTCGCGGAGGGTTAATTTTTATACCGTCCAGGCCTTTACTCATCGCGATCGCGGTACCCACTTCGCGATCGCGAAGCATAACTCCTCAGCTGCCTAGTTATACTCTCTGCGATTGCAACATATGCCACGCGATCAGAGTTCCTTAGGACCTGAACGTACGCGATCGCGACGCTGCCCACGCGATCGTGAAGCACACCTGACCAGCCCCCACACGCGCCCCGTCTAACTCTACGCTATCGCGACTTATCCCACACGATCGCACTGAACAGACCTCTAGTACTACTCGATCGCAATCCATACTCTGCGATCGCATTGAACAAATTCATCTTGGCCCAATTTAACCCTACGCGATCGCAGTGAATGAATTTCAGCTTTGAAAATCCAGAAAACACCAGTCTTCGTAAGTCAAAAATGCCTGTTAACCACCCGAAATCAATCCCGAGCCCTTCGGGACCACAATAAATTATACCAACATATCATAAATGATCATTCAAACTTAATTGCACCCTCGTAGCACCAAATCTAACATCAAAACACCAAAATCACATCGAATTCAAGCCTAAGAACTTTGAAATTTTCTAAAATCCACCAACGATGCCGAAACTATCCAAAACAACTCTGATTGACCTGAAATTTTGCAGACATATCCAAAATGACATTACGAACCTGTTCCAACTTCTGAAATTCCATTCCAACCCCGATAGCCTATTTTCCACTGTCGAGTGGAAATCACTAAAACTAACTTTCGCTAGCTTAATTCTACACCGGACATCACAAAATTATTCTGAACACACTCCTAAGCCCCAAGTCACCTAAACTAGTTATCCGAGCCATAAAATACGCATTCCAAGATCGTTTACCAATAAGTCAACTCTCAGTTAACTTTTCCAACTTTAAGACTATTTTTAAAGGCTAAGTGGCTAAACTCTCACTACCACTATTTCGATTTCAAGCCTACCAACTCTAAGACATCAATAACAGTACAACCAACCTATAACAAGTCAATAACAGTAATTATAATGCATGTTCTACAGAACGACCGATCGGGTCGTTACAAATAAGGGTGAGATGTGACTGACAGATGAAAATTTTGAAATGAGTAACTGTGAAACCTTCATTGTAATTTTTTGTTTTTCTGTGTGGTATTTGTTTGGTTTCCATGATTGTCTTCTATTTGTGTACTGTTTGATTCTACTTAGAATGAAGCTTGTTCATACATACTAGTACTATTCAATGGTACTAACGTCCCTTTTGCCGAGGGCGCTACATCTTTTACATGGATGTAGGTGGTTGTAAAGAAGGTAGTTCTGATCGCCGATAGTGGTGCCTCCTCTTCATCATTCCAGAAGTTCCGGTGAGCCCCATTTCTCACGGGGCCGTGTGTAGTCTATATCATCTTCTTTTGTATATGTTGTGTCTTTAAAGGTATAGCCGGGGCCTTGTCGCCGGCTAATCTATGTAAACTCCTAGTACTCTTAGAGGCTCCGTAGACACTAAGTGGGTTGTATATATATATATTTTGTGCATTAGTTGTATTTACTCGTAATCGTGGCCTGAATTGGAAATATTGCATGTAGCTTGTATCTTTTGGGATTATCAAATGCAAAAATGTTAAAAGGAGAAATGAGCTTAAATTGTAAGACCATGCTTTGATTTAATTTGCTATTTCATATGGAATATTGTATATCATAAACACGGGGTAACGCATTGGGCAGGAAAGGCAATCCAGGTCCGCTTGACCGGGATTATCTGGTTAGGCGCCGGTCTCGTCCCTTGGTTTTGGGGCGTGACAAACTTGGTATCAGAGCCTAAGGTTTTAAATTGTCCTAGGATGTCTCGGAGCCGTGTCTAGTAGATCCCTTCTTATCGGTGTGTTGTCGACCACATCTATAATTAGGGGGCTACTTGGACATTTAGGAATTTCACCCATCTTTGGTACTCCAATCGTGCGATAGAGCTCAAGTTAGGGAATTAGTTTTCTCTCCAAAACTTACTCTCAAAATGAGTAATCGTGATACCATAATCTGCGTGTTTGAATCCATGAGGAGGGATTGATCCCACCATTGAGTCCGAAGGAGATTTCCCAAAGGCTTGTTAAAAGAATGTATTGAGCCATAGAGGGACAAGTGGAACCTATCGCTAAGAGGGGAGTGCCCTTGTCCCTATTTATGTCACTGCACAACCAAATCTTATAATATATTGGTATGGTTCCAACATACGTTAGGGATGTGGAGTCGAGGGGCCTCGGTTAAACTATTGCCCTATCAACCTGAAGTCACCAAGTAAGTCACTCCTTAGCATAACCAACGTACTCTTGTTGTATATATACATCCATATTGAGGAATTTTCATAGGCATGGTCTTAATAGATGTTGAGTCACAAAACATTGCGTGCATCTACTCTTTGAACGAGATCCATTATTTCGTGAATCCACTCTACCACAAATTCCTTTATAAGAAATCTCTTATGACATTGAGCTCTATAATCATGTCCTCCAGTGGAGTTGTAGCTATAGAATTACTACTTCCCACACGCCTTTCTAAACTCTCAACAAGGGGCTAAACCCGAAGATTTTCTTATCGAATGAATGGATGAACAATTATCATATTTTCGCACAAGATAAAATGATATTTCTTCTTGACCATTTATCCTTCTCTATTCAAAAGCCTAGGCCATTTTTCTTCGAGTTTCTTCTTTAATCTGAATGATGACATAGTATCATAGTAAAGGTCTTGCCTTGTGTCATCATCATCTCTAGTATGGTAGTGCTCTCGCTCTATCTTTGTTGAGGCTTCCATTTTGGCCTAGTGGTCGGAATTGGCAAGATTTTTGTTTATTTGGCGAGAATCTTCCTCTTTCCCGGACAGGTTATTTTCTGAGTTTGGTCTGCTCAATGAATTTTAAACACTATTAAAATCTCCATCAAATATAGGGTTTGTCGAGCCTCTATGTAGCTGGATCGTGCTACTTATTCTTGTTGCTCATCTTATTCTTGAAGGTTATTCTTCTTTTGGTTATAAGGAAGACGAGCATTTTCGCTCCTCCTTTGGGTTGCATAATACTTGTTTAAGTGTCGTTATATGTTAACTTCTCTATGTTGCTACGAATCAACCTTATTTGAATGTTAGTACTGGCTCCACTAGCCGTGAGGCTTTTGAGTTCACTCCTATAACCCTCAAGTCCTCTTCCTGTTAGTTTCTCCTATATACCCGGTTTTCCCCTGGTTGTTGTCCTATTTTTCCAGTTCCAATTTCGGTGGTTGAAGGAAGATCATAATTGTGTCTTTGGCATCTAGAGATAAAATTTCCTTTGTCATATGTTAATCCTTATGTTGCTATGGGACATGGGACGGAGTCAGGGCAACCTTATGAGCCATTCTATGTAGCTACTCTTTGAATGGGGCGTATTACCTACGACCTCTTGAGAAATTTAACCCAATAATAACTTCTTGAATCGAGTCATAATCATAGGGTAATACTCCCCACTTGCTTCCCTAAATTTTTCAACAAGGAATTACACCTGACGGATTCCTCACATAACCTTCTCAGTTAAATAGATAATATATGCTCCCTTGTGCTTACGTACGCACCACCGTAAAGCTTACCTATGTGGTGTCAAGTTCCATGAAAAGCATCCCGGAATTGCAATACTTATCGAGTCACTCTTTTCTCACCGGTGTATATGGCTTCTATGGTTTCAATAGTCACTCTACCTTTTCGGATATCATCGTGAAAACCTTCTCACCGTCTAGTAACATAAGGGCATGCCTTAACACCTATCATATGTGTGCATGTCAATCGAAATGGTCACCGTGTGCATAAGGTCTCTTTAAAAATTGAGATCCTCATATCCCCGTCATAGAAAGACCTTGTGTCCCCATCTTAGTATAACTTTCGTGTCCACTTGGGACACCCAGCGGTAAGTAGCCCACTTTGTTCCTAGTATTACGGCTTCCCATGACGTGGTCTTGTATTGCAGTCAGTACTTAGTATAGCATAAGCATGACAAACTCATAACAAATGTTTATTTTCTTCTTACACCTCCACCCCATGTGTTAATTGTGTTTCTTAGTGTGTGAATTCATTGTGTTAATTTCCCAACACTTGCTCGATAGCTTTGAGAGAACATGTCCTCCTATGTGTCACTATAACACTTACTTTCTCATTAAGACCCTTAATAGGCTCCCCGTCAAGGCAAAATGTACCCTTGAGGGATATCATAGCACAATGCCTACTTCTTATGTTTTCCTGCCTTTCATTAGCATCTGGGTACACCTCGAGTTAAGGTCTATGGAGAACTCATTAAGAACTTCTGCAAATCTTCCATGATTATTCTATATTGTCCCATTGGGCTCTGTTGCCTTTGCACTCTCAGCTTCTAGAATCATTGATTACGTCATTGTCATGTGCGGGGAGTTTTGCTATCCTTGACATTTCACCTCCCTGGTTGGATAGGATTTTTATTTGTCTTTCTCCCCGGAGCATCATGTTACCCACTAGAACCCCTCTAACTAATACATGATTTCACCACCATGCTAAGACGTCCTAGCTATATAATATCACTCGTAGAAGTTTGAGATTAGATGCTTCCAGGTTTCTGCACATAACATGAGCATACTGACTGAGAAGACAAGTTGTCATATATTTAGTTACCTCATACCGGGTCGATCATCGGGAAGGGTTAAGCTGTTTGGATGATGATAATCTCATAGGTGTTTGATTCCCTTTTTCACCCTTATGTGCACGTGGCATAGATCCCTTGTGTCAGTTAATGTTAGAAGTGTAATTCAACTTCATGTGGTTCTTTTGAAGTCTCTATCACATTCATGTTGGGAGAATCTTACCATTTTGAGCTAAACTTATTTTCCTTACACTCAAGGGGACAACCGATTTGTCATACTTGACCGCTCCTCCGTAGAGCTTGCTATCGTGGGGCAGGGCATGTGTGGAGAAGGTCAAATGTTATTGTCCCATGCGTAACTCGTAGCCTCTTAAGGATAACTGATGCTAGCATCTTCATCCTCCTAATCATGCCTCTCGTGTGTCTCATGTCTAAGGAAAACCCACTTCTTTTAGATCTCAGGATCACATATGGTTCCCACCGTACCAATGCGTGCTAGTTACCTCTATGCTTCATTTGTCTAATAATTAATGCCGTCACAATGATTAACGACATCAGCATTGTTAGTAGTAATATTCGTGTCTCTTAACATATAACCTCATGAAAGACTATGCTCAGCACATCAATGGGTTCCTGAATAATTCCAACCCAGTCTTGAAACTCCGTTGCTCCTTATTGTATTAGATCTATTTGGTATTGAAGGATCAAACGTGTCAAAGTCACCCGGTGATCTCATGTATTCAATAGGTAATTTTATGGTCAATTTATTGTAGCACATCTTGGAGTAATCGTGAAGGTCACCATAGGTTTAGTTTGAGTATTCCAGCAGAGATTTAGAATCTAGGAGGGGGAGAAGCTTATTCTCAAAAATTTTCCTGAAGATGTTATGTGAATTGATAATGTAGGGTACTTAAGCGCATTTCCTATTAGGTTGCACTAGGAGTATGATGTTTCTCAAGTATTTGTGTTTTCATATGTCTATGTCTAAGAAGGTAGTTGCAAATCCTTTGTGTATCATCCTGGTATAAATTATTGAAGGTGAAATTAATGGAAAGCTAGCTTGTGCGAGGTATCTAGCTGTCATCCTTGTTAGGTAAGTTTAGGGGTTGGGATTGTTTCCGTTAATGTGTTATGGAAAGGCTTGTAGGTCGAGGAAGCCACATGGAAAACGGAAAATGAAATGAAATAAAAATACCCTCGTTGGTTTGAATAAGTCAGGTAGTTGTTTTCGAAAGTTGCCATCTCTAAGTAGTTGCGTTCTGTATCATATTTTGTGTAAAGCCACCCTACTCCCCTAATTACCCTACTATTGCGACTTCTCAAATTTGTACCACATTTGTATATGTTGTGATTAGTTGGGTCATGTGCAACCCCTTGAAATAGCTTAATTATTTGTGACTCATGTAATAGTTGAATTATGTGCAAATTTGTGGTGTTAATTGAACTATGTACATCTTGTTGAGGTAATTGAGTTATATGCAACCTGTTGAGATAACCGGGTTATGTGCAAGTTGTTGGAGTAACTGAAAATGTATGGAATTGGTTGAAAATGTGTTTCGAGGGCTCTCTGACAGGTAGATAGGCCTAATTACAAAGGAAACTCTGGCGAAATTTTTAGAAAATATTGGAGTTAGTGCAAATTGGGGGTTGGCATGTTGTATTTTCTAACCCAAGTGAATTCCCCAATCCTCATTCGAGGATGAATGATCTTAAGTGGGGGAGGATGTAAGGACCCGTAAAATTTCTTAACTAAAAACGATGCCCGGTTAGAAAAGTACCCCAAGACCTAAAAGATAAAAAATTTCATAATTGCGCAGATCTGTGGTCCACTATGCGATCGAAGATCAGGTATGCGGACCGCATAGTGGTCGCATACCTGGAAAACCTACTGTCAATTTTGAGGACAGCTATGCGGCCCAAGATGCAATCGCATTTTGGGAATGCGGACCGCATAGCTGTCGCATCCTTACACCTCCATTTTTGCGGAGGAGGTTATGCGACGCACTATGTGATCACCTAACAGGTATGCGGACCGCATAGTGGTCGCATACGTGGGCAGTCCAGTTTCCATTTTGGCCCATTTGAGGGCCATTTATGCGACAGGAATGCGGACAACATAGCAGGAATGCGATCGCATTCCTGACCGCATTTCCTGTGTCGGGGCTCCTAATTTCTAATTTCAAGACCCGACCCCCAGCTTAATAAAGCGCTCATCCCCTTCATTTTAACAAGTATCTAAACAAAGTAGAGATAAGGGAGAGTGAGTTTAGTGATAGAAAGCCATCTTCTTCATCAAATTGGTTCTCCATCTCTACTCAGGCCCGGAAATTATTGAGTAATCTTCATCTTCTTCACCATAAGAGGTAAGTCCCCACCCCATTTCCATTAATTTCTCAGATTTTAGATAAAAATGGGATACACATGGGTTGGTTCTTGAAGACAAGAGTATAAGACCTTGCATGCATGTATATGATTTGTCATAATCTAGTAAAGGGAAGCAAGTTAGAGTAATCTTTCACTAAAAAGGGTTTGGTTAATCTAAAGGAACACATAGCGTTTGATAAAATGCCCAAATGAGTTCAAGGCATGTTCATGATTACTAATTCTAAGATAAATGTGTCGCATTGTGAACTAGATTGACGGTGCTAGGCGGTTCGGTGAATTGTGATAGAAATTAAAGGGAATTCCGATTCGAGGAATGTATGGCTAACTTTAATCTTTGTAGAGTCGCCTTGTTGGTGTCCGAGCATTTGGTATGAGTTTCTTGCTTGAGCATATGTGAATTGATTTTTCTAATGTGTTGAGACGTAAGATTATATTCTCTGATTGTCCTAGTTGATTGCCATGCCACCATGCTATATGAGATTGTGAAAAAGGTGATTTCTTGTGCTTACTCTATCATGTGCGAAGCTCGTTAACTGTTGAATACCTCGGTATGAAAGGATGTACTACCAAACGAAAGAAATGATAACGAATCCAATTGTTGAATGTATCTAAGTGCTAAATGTTGTGTAGTAAATAATGGAAAGCAAATGTGGATAAACTAATTGAGCTATACGTTGATGGCATACCGTATATGACTCACTGTTTGATAAAGATTTATGTGGCCTTGATTTAATATGGTTATTTGGTTGTTACGAATGAATATCCTTGATGATGAGAATCTTTGTGATTGAATTGTTGGTTTAAGTTGCTATTAAATACATTGTTGAATGTATCAAAGTGCTAAAGGTTGTGTAGCAAATGATTAAAGTAAACATGGACTGATTTGATTGAGTTAAATGATTGTGGCAACACCATATATGAATTACTGATTGGTAAGGATCATCTTGCCTTGATTTCACATAGTTATTGGTTGATATGAACTTATGTTCTTCATGATAAAGATCCTTGTGATTTAATTATTGGTGGTTGTTGCTGTGAAATGTGATTGTACGGTGGGATTAGGTTGCGCGCCACAACACGAAGTAATAAGGGTGGAGAGGCAATAACGGTGAGATGTGACTGTACGGTGGGATCGGGTTGTGCTCCGCAACACGAAGTAATAAGGGCGGAGAGGTAATAAGGGTGAAATGTGATTGTATGGTGGGATCGGGTTGCGTGCTGCAACACGAAGTAATAAGGTGGAGAGGCAATAAGGGTGAGATGTGACTGACAAATGAAAAATTTGAAATGAGTAACTGTGAAACCTTCATTGTGATTTTCTGTGTGGTATTTGTTTGGTTTCCCTGACTGTCTTTTATTTGTGTATTGTTTGATTCTACTTAGAATGAAGCTTGTTCATACATACTAGTACTATTCAATGGTACTAACGTCCCTTTTTCCGGGGGTGATACATCTTTTACATGAATGTAGGTGGTTCTAAAGCAGGTAGTTCCGACCGCCGATAGTGGTGCCTCCTCTTCATCCTTCTAGCAGTTCCAGTGAGCCCCATTTCCTCTCGGGGCCGTGTGTAGTCTATATAATCTTCTTTTGTATATGTTGTGTATTTAAAGGTACAGTCGGGGCCTTGTTGCCGACTAATCTATGTAAACTCCTAGTACTCTTAGAGGCTCCGTAGACACTATGTGGGTTGTATATATATATATTTTGGGCAGTAGTTGTATTTACTCGTAATCGTGGACTAAATCGGAAATGTTGCATGTAGCTTGTATCTTTTGGGATTATCAAATGCAAAAATGTTAAAAGGAGAAATGAACTTAAGTTGTTAGACCATGCTTTGATTTAATTTGCTATTTCATATGGAATACTGTATATCATAAACACGAGGTAACGCGTTGGGCAGGAAAGGAAATCCAGGTCCACTTGACCGGGATTATCCGGTTAGGCGCCGGTCTCGTCCCTCGGTTTTAGGGCGTGACAATAAGTATGGTGCACGACATACACATAAATAAGACTCTACTAGATACGATTAGCAGACTCCCTAGGATAAACCTGCTTTGATACCAAGTTTGTCACACCCCAACCTCGAGAGATGCGTCCAGTACACGATGCCTGGAGGCTCGTGCGAACCAACATCTATACTTAGACCCCTTCAATGTGAAATGTAGGCCAACAAGGCCTCCAAAAAATAATACCAACATTTGAAATGTTCATATTTGACTGTGAAAGAAACATTAAACACAACCATTGTAAACAAGGTCATAACAAACTCGTACATACATCCGAGCACTAGTCTGCAAGCCTGTAAGAGTGAACACACACACACACACACACACACACACACACACA